>CANXYC010977115.1:0-20020 GCA_948193065.1 Aleurites moluccanus
AGTCCATCCCACTATCTGTCATTTCACACATATGAAACCATATTATATGATATTGTTGTATCTTATTAATGATACTTTATGAACTTGATATTATTCAGTTCTTGATTTTATTCGATTGATATCCTTATTGATATGACCTAAACTGTTTATTGCGATGCATGTGAATTCATTGAGTATCATCTATACTCACTGCTCATTGTTTACCCCTTTTAGGAGAGGATTAGAGTTGCAGAATCCAGACTTCTGTTTCTCTGAGGATTTTGCAACAGATTATCTGATGTATTTTCCAGATACTTATTTTGTATAGCAATTATATTTTGGTGTTCATAATCTAGCTGCTCCATAGGTATGTACGGGATAGCTAGGAAATGAACATGTATCCAAATGATGATACTATGATATGGAAAATATATGTCATAATTGTTATGATCATGTGGGTATTGTTAATACAGTTGATTGAGAATATATGACAGGTTGTGATTGATAATGAATGAATAGAGATTGTATACATTGTATTGATAGGATTGATATGTCTAATATTGGGTTCTACGGGTGCCGGTCGCCATTGGCATTTCCCGTGCCCTAGGAACGTCGCGGCTCGCGAGAGCGAGTTGTGACATTTTCTTTTTTTTTTTTTTTTTAACATAATTCCAAGAATAAGCAAGATTTAATAATATATATTTTTTCTCAATTTTCTTTTTCTTTTTCTTGCTTTCTCCAACCTTATTTTTCATCATAATGGTGATTTTGATTTAGCAAGAGTGGCACCTTTCTTCATAAGATTCTTTTTCAATAAAAACATCAAAATTCCCCTTTCCATTACTCAAGTAAGCTTTTAACAAAAAATTTAAAGTTAAAATTGTTATCTCACAAAAAGGGTAAAGGTTAATAATGTTAGTAATTAAAAGAAAAGAAAATTAAAAACTAATATAAGGTCCAAAGGGATAGACTAGGGATAAAATTAAAATAAGGGTGGATGTAAGTGATAGGGTTAAATAAACAACACCTAAATCATGTCTCTCTCAAAGTAAATTCAAAATTTTACCTCAAATGTTCACAAAAATATGTTTTAAGATAAGTGAGGCAAATGAAGATAAAAATTATGTAGAAAACCTCTTTAAGTAAGCATATACAATTTCAATACAATCAATTTAATGCAAAATTAATCAAAATACAACTTTAAATAAATAAATTTCTTACCTAAGATAGTTATTCAATCTGAAATATTTCAATAAATTATCCATAAATATTAATTATAATCTATCATTAATCATAATTAATTATTCAACATAAGCATATTTATCAATAAAAGAGTAAAATTTGAAAAATTTATCCATCAAAACACAAAGAAATAATTAAAAATAACTAAAAATAAAGATAAATTAAAACTCCTCTAAACTTTCAATTAATATTGTCTTCAATGTGAAAGAGAAAAAAAAAAAAGGAAGGAAAGAAATGCTCCCTCTTGAAGAATCCATATTTATAAGCTTGAGGTGTATTCCACTTCCTTGCTTCCTCAAAAACAATATTAAAGCAATATAAGAAGTTATTCACACAAATAATAGAAAATAAAAGAATTAAAATTTAGAACATGGGTTACCTCCCAAGAAACGTTTATTTAACGTCAATAACCTGATGCTTGGAAAGACCTTGATCAATGGGGATCATATGAAGTGTAGAATATCCTTTCTCACTAAAAATCTCCCTTAGCATGTGATTGAAGATGTGGATCTTTGACAAAAAAAAAACTTCAGATTTTTTCCTTTGGATTTGAGCATATTCATTGCATGAAAAATCTGAAATTTTATTTGCAATTTCATTCTTATTCATCTCTTCAATTACATCTATTCTTTTACAGCTCCCTTAGGAAGAATAAATCACACTAGGTCTGAAAATTACGAACCCTTCTTCCTCTTATCCTACTTGTAAAGTAAGCTTACATTTCTTTACATTAATTGGTGCTCTAGCTGTGGCTAAGAAAGACCTTCCTAGAATTAGAGAAATTACAATATCCTCTTTTATTTTAAGCACTATGAAATCCACTGGAATGTAGAACTTCTTTACTTTTACCAAAATATTTTTTATAATCCCTTTCGGCTTTTTAATTGTCTTGTTCGCTAATTGCAAAGAAATTTTAGTAGGAGATCATTTTTCAAGCTTCAACTTCCTCCAAACGAACATATGTATGATGCTAACATCATATCCAAGATTACACAAAGTTTTATCAAAATTTAAATCATTAATTGCACAAGGAATAGAAAAACTTCCTGAATCTTTAAACTTTGATAGAATCTTGTGTTGAATTATAGAACTAAACTCCTCAATAAGTGTAATTAACTTCACATCTTCCAACTTCTCCCTATTAAACAATAGCTATACACTTCATATATGTGGGCATTTGTGCTATAATTTCTAAAAATGAAAGATTTATGTGAAGTTCTCTAAAAGTATTTAAAAATTGTTCACATACTTTATCCAATTTAATTAGCTTCAATTTTTGAGGAAAAGGGAGGGGGGCACATATGACTTGACTTGTGATGATTGAAGTACTTCCTCTTACTTCTTGTCATCTTCTTTTTCTTTCTTAAAGGAAGTATCTTCTAGGATAATAGGCTCTTGCACATCGTTGACCTCTTCATCCTCTTTAAACTCCAAACTTATCACCATAATTCCCTTGGAAAGTTCAATTGGATTCATTTCAGTTTTGGCTAGGCAAATCACCTTGGATTCTTACATTTATCGAGCTAGCCAATTGCTCAATTTTCATCTCCAACTTCTTAAAACTTTTGTCCATCTTCTCAAATTTATCTGTTGTGAAACTAATGAACTTGTCCAATGCAGTTTCCACAAATGATAACCTGTTTTCTTGTGAAGGTGCATTATTTTAGTTGTTTCCTTGAAAGTTGGATTGAAAATATTGCCCTTGATTTCCATCTTGGTTGCATTGGTTTCCCCATGCCAAGTATGGATGATTTCTCCATCTCGAATTGTAAGTGTTCGGGTAGGGATTATCTTGTTGCATTTAGGATTAGAAAGGAAGTGTACATGTTCAAAATTTTGGCATTCAAAGCAATGATGTCTTCCCCCACAAGACTCACAAATAATAGGACTATTAGATAAAGAATTAATGTTCACCCTCTCCAAAATCTTGGCTATAGAATCCACCTTAGCAACAAGCATTAAGTATCCATCATCATGAATATTAGCCACTCTTCTAGTTGTGTCTCTTTCATTTGACCAATGGTAGTTATTAGCCGTCATCTCTTCAAGCAAATCATAGGCATTTTCTACATTCTTGTTCATGAGGGCTCCTCCTACAGCTGCATCGATAGTGCTTCTCATTTAAACTGAAAGATTCATTGTAAAAGGTTTACACTATCAACTAATTAGGAATCCCATGATGTGGACAGCTTCTTTTCAAGTTCTTAAACCTTTCACAAGCTTCATAATGAGTTTCTCCATTAAATTGAATGAAGCTTGTGATATCATTGCGAAGCTTGGCTGTCTTACCAGGTGAAAAATATTTAGCTAGAATTTTTGCAAGAGTTTTCCAAGTAGTGATAAAACCAAGAGCTTGAGAGTTGGGACATATTTTAGCTTTGTCCCTTAAGGAGAAAGGGAATAATCTCAATCTAATGGCATCATCAGTAATACCATTCATCTTGAAAGTGTCACAAATCTCCAAGAAATTTGCAAAGTGAGTGTTGGCATCTTCTAAAACTCCTTCCTCAAACTGAGATTATTTCCCCATTTAAATAATTGAGGGTTTAATTTCAAAATTATAGGCTACAATAGTATACCTTTCGATGCTAGACCTTATTTGAGAAGTCGGTATGACAAACTTGCGCAAGGCTTTATTAGCGTCATTGGCCATCCTTTCACCTTGTTCTTCCTCAAAGATCTCTTTTTCAATCAACTCTTCTTTTTCTTTCTTTAGCCTCTCCTTCTTGGCTTTAGTTAAAGTCTTGTACCTCCGCTCAATTTCAAGATCAAATTCCTCTAATTTTGCTTTGGGATTACTTCGCATAAACACCTAGAAAGTTGACCAAAGATTAAAAAAATAAAAACAAAAATTAATATAATTATGTACAGGTCTAAATTAATAGAATAAACTAATTTTATTGTTATTGTTAATGTCGTCCTACCCGGCAATGGCACGAAAAACTTATTGTATAAAAAACTGCAAGTATATAGATCATGAAGTAAGTGATAGTAAATGTCGTCCTACCCGGCAATAGCACGAAAAACTTATTGCATAAAAAACTGCAAGTATATAGATCATGAAGTAAGTGATAGTAGTAAGTAGAGTATCGTTCCCATGAGTAAGAAGTTAACAAGTATTAATTATTAATTTATTCTATTATGTAGAAAATTGATTAAAAAAATTTAGATTTAAATTAAACTAAATTAATATAATTAAATTCAATATATGTAAAAGGTATAAGATTTAAACTTCATCAATTGACTACCTATGACTTTTTTATATTTTTCTCAATTAATTTGATTTATTGGAATTAATGATCAAATTTTTCTTAATTATGTAAAGTCCTATCTCAAGGTGCAACACAAATATTCATGTTAACCTTAAATTTACTATTGTGATTTTAAGTAATTAACATAAATTCGTTAAGTTTTTTGGAATACATTTTTAATGATCACAAAATAGTATTTTTATCTCTAAACAACACATACCTTAGATTTATTATTTTATTGAATTAATATTGTGTTTTCACTCTCACTACTTCACACAATATATTTAATTCATGCAATTAATGGCCAGTTAATTACAAGTTTTAAATCCTAAAATAATAAACTAATTCCCATCTAATTAACCAATTGATTAAATATAAATAAGTATAGGTAAAATTAAAGAACTATATCTAAATCCTAGAAAATTAATTTAGTTATTCATAAAGAAAAAGATAATAATTAAAATAATAAACAAACTGAAATTAAACATTGAATTAAACTTTATTGAAATTAAAATAATAAGTTTAAAAGAAATTAATTTGAAAAATTAGTTTGGTGTAGTTCAAGATTGTTGATCTTCAACTCCTTCCTTGCCAATTTTCAAATAAAATTAAAAATATAAAATTTGTACAAGAATACTTGAATGATTTTCTTCTCCCTAAAATTGATACAATTGTCTCTATTTATAAAGGTTTAAATCTGAATTTAGAAAAATTTGAAAGCCTCCAAATAATTAGGAAAATTACTAATACTTAATAAAATTAAAGTAAAATCAATTTAAAAGAATCTGACCCTTAAAATTTTCAAAAATTGCAAAAAATGGAGCCCGGATATTGCATGGCGGTGCAAGTTCGTGCACAATTTCTTTAATTTTACTAGGATCGAGCAGAACCAAAAATTTCTGCACGGCTTGTAAAATGGTGAGAATTTTTGGCATTTGATATATGCACGGTCCGTCTTTTCATTGCTTTTAAGTTTGGTTCTGGCATCTTTGGCATGGTATATTTTCATTTGAATGATGAATGAATATGATACAAGTGGGCTTATTGTTTCCTTCTTACACTTTGGTTTGCACTCTCTAATTTTTCTTTACTTCTACTTCGATTCGAATGAGTTTCAATCTTCTATTTTTTTTTTTTTTAAATTGTCCTAAAATCTTCCAATAAATCTAAAAAATACAAAACACATTATTAAAATAAAATTAAATAAATAATAAATCAAATCAAATAAGAAAATACAAATTTTATGAAATTAATTTATAAATAGCTCTAATATTATTGTTATAATTTAGACTCATCAACGATTTCGACTTGAACTAATAAACTAAATTAATAATTTTAATAAATTAATAAGATAATATTTTTTTAAAAATATTTATATAATTATATGATCTCATTTATATTATAAATTAATAATTTATCAATATTATACATATAATATATTATAGTATATTTTATTAAAATATGACTCTAAAAATTATTTTAAATTTGAGTAATTATACTCATATTTTTTTCTTTTATTTAATTCACATTCAGTTAATCACGTATTTTTTTTTCAATTTATTTAATTTATATTTAATTAATCATATATTTTTTATTTTATTTTAATAATTCGTATTCAATTGATCACATATTTTTTGTTTAATTCATTTAATTTATATTAAATTGATTATAAAATTAATGATATATAATGAATTTTTATTTGATTGAATATAAATTTGTTGATTTTTAAATTTTTTTTAAAGTAATAATTTATTAATTAATTAATATCTCTTTTAATTTTTTTAATTTATTTTTTTAGGTTTTAGTGTATGAATGTCCTGTTACTGACGTATTCAGTTTTGGGGTTGTTCTCCTCCAAATTTTAGAGGGGCAAATCGCTACATCTGTTATTGAGTGGGCAAGCATTCAACTTGGTGAATTTTTCAATTGGAAAAATGTGAAATAAATTCAGACCCGTATCGGCCAGATAGCTCGTTTAAGATTTTTGAGCTTATATCCCAATGTCTGTTAAAGGAACCAAAGTCTAGGCCAAACATGAAAGATCTGGTTCTAGTTTTGGAACAGGAACAGGAATTAATTGAAGAGGAACACAAAAAGAAATCAAATAAATCATTCGAAAAAATGTGGCAGGGAAAAATTCATGCATTTTTTTTTTTTTTTTTGTTATTCTCATTGTGTTGATAGATTAATCAAAATTTTCAAGTTTTCGGTAATAAAGAGAAGGATTTTGATGGATTCTCATGGTGTTGTTTGCATAAATATGACCATGCTTTGATGAGTGATGGTGATGGTGGTAGATGATGATGATGGTGGTGGAAGTGGTAATATGTAGGGATGAAATTAAATTCTAAGTATTAGAGAGATTAGATAAAAAAATTAAATTAAATTTGTAAGGTTAATATAAAAAATTTAAAATTTGTAGTATTATTATTATATTGTAAAATATTTATTTGTATATAAATTGTGTGAGATATTATGTACATAATGCTTCTGTAATACCTAGTTGATTTGTGTTACTGTGTGATGTTAATTTTGTAAATAAGTAGTTAGTTTAGGGGCATTATTTAGTTACTATGATTGTATATATAATAGATTTCTGCTGTATTGGACACGTGATGACAGTAATTGCACTAATTCATTTTCATTGAATATCAAGTAAAACTGATTAAATTATATAAATAAAATTAAATTGATATTAATAATTTTATAATTTATTTGATTTAAAAAAAAAATTAAAAATTTAATTTGATTTGTAATTTAATTTTTTTTTTTTATTTCAAATTAAACTGAATTGAAATTATATATATATATATTATTTTTTATTATTGCTATTATAAAAAATATATTTGATTTTATTTTATATACAATCATATTTTTTAATTTAATATTAATTTAAAATTTTAAAAAAAAATGATCACTCATAAAAATTAACTAAAGATAAATAAAAAATAATTTAATTATTAAGAAATAAATATAAATTTTGAGTGTGTTAATTAATAAAATAGACAAGTTTTATATCATATAATGTTGAATTATTTTTGAGATTTTTTATTATAAATATTTTATCTGCGTTTTTTTTTAATTTATAATAAAATAATAATAATTTATAAAAAAAATTAGTTTGAAATCGATAAACTAAAAATATTTAAATTAAATCAAACCGTCAATTTGACTATAATAACAACTTAATTTAATTTAAAAAAATTTCAAATCAAAAATTAGTTTAATCAATCGAATTGAATCAATATCACGGATAGGTTAACAGAATGAAGGATTTGGAGCTTGCATAAACATAATAATATATTAATAATAAATAAAATCCCAAAATTTAGTGTAATTTATATACATTTTAAGAAAAATTATGAAATATAATTTAATTAATAAAATTTTAAAATTTAAAGAGGTTAAATATATATATATATTTTAAAAAATATATAATTTTAAATTTTGAGCAATTTAATATGATTTATTTTTAAAATTATATTAAAAATATATAAGTATAAAAGTTAATTTTGAAAATCTTGAGACGACCAATATATATTTTAAAATTTTAAGAGTATCAATATATATGTTAAAATTTTGAGAGGATATATTTTAAAAATATATATGTAAAAAAATTATTTTTTTTAAATTAATTTTTAATTAAAGATTTAAAAATATATATATATTTTTAAAAAAATTATTTTTTTAATTAAATATTTAAATAAATTAGGTAGAAGAATTAATTAATTTAATTGTTTATTGTCACATTTAAAATAGCAAAAATATGATGAAAGTAGATATGTATTAAATATTTATTGTAAAATTTAAAAATTTTAGTGTGCAAGTAGTATATCATCTATCAAGTGAAAAAAAAAATTAAATAAAATGTATTTAAATTTTTTAAAGGTATATTTAATTACTTCCAAAATAACAATCAATTAAACTAAAAGAAGCACAAAAAAATAAAATTTTTTGTGGATGAGTTGATTGACGCATCACGATTTCAGAGTTTTCATTCGAAAAATTTGTTAATTATAATAATGCAATTGAAGTTCTGTTTAATTTAACTGACTAATAATAAGAGTTAAAATTAATTATAAAGAATTTAATAATTTTATGATTTAAATTGTAGTTAGATACTAAAATATTGAATAAATAGACTATTTTACATGTTATATGACAAACAAATTTTTAATTATCAATTTTAACTTTTAATAAAAAATATAAATTTAATTTTTAATAAGGTTTGTATAAACTTATTTAAAAGTATTTAGATGGGTAATTGATAATTGTCGATTTAAAATAAAAATATTTTTTTCAATTGATAAGAATTTTAATCGGTAATCAGAATTGTTATTTGTTACCGACTTTTATAAATTTAAAAAAAACGAATTAAAAATTAAATTTTATAGTTTGACATCCAAACATCCTTTCATCATCGCACTTCCATTACTTCACAAGCACAAGCTGTTAGTGACTCAAAGGTAATCCATCCTAATAGCTAATTTCATAAAACTCAAGTGCTGAGAAACATGCTTAGAACATTCTATTTTAAGATGTCTGCAAAACTATGAGAAAGCAACAGCATTGATTATTCTATAATTTCACATTTACATTATTATCCACTCCACTGTCACATTAGTTTTCCCTGCACATATCCAGCATCCAGATGTTCAACATGTTGAATTTATTTGTGAGAGATATCCCCCTTTTTTTTTTTAATTTTACCTAAATCATGGTTTCATCCAAAAAATTCTGAGGATCCAAAATTATGCCCCCTCCTCTCTCAGCCCAGATACAATATTAGGTTTTTCTATAGCATAGTTTAATTATAGAGATTACTTCTAAAGCAAAAGGATAATAAATGCAAGTTACTACATGAACATTACATATTTAAACATATAAGTAGTGAAGATATGAGATGCAGACCCATTTGCATTTTCAGCAGTCAGGCTGGCACCCCTAGCAATAAAAAATCTCATCTTTTGATTTTTATAAAAAGGATTATACTAACATGTAAAAATGCTATGGCACATAACATATTATATTACAAAAACAATAGCTGAAAATCAATGAGATTACAAAATTAGATTGAAATCCCAATAAATAAACTATTTAGAGGTGATTGGCAAGCTAAAATCTCATCTTTTCTATGAATAACAAATTTACTACACTATTGGCAGCAAAGTTAGTATTTAAATAAAATTGAAAGAAATAGACTGAAAAGTTGATTGAAAGGCTTTGAATCTTCCAAACAGAATCCCAATCCATGGGGACTCTATCAATATTATTTGCGATCCATTTAATTACGTTTGTGTAATTTGATTCCAGTATGAGAGCAACGTTACAAAATGATTCATTAGTTGATGATAATTCAAGAGCTTTATAATAGCCATAACTTTTGCGAATAATACTAACAATGTAAGTTATACGATTCATAATGGGCGAGTCACAAATAACAATTAGAAAATGTCAAAATCATTGGCTAACTTTTTCACTGTGCCTGTGATCCAATTTTACTACTGTTTGTTGTTTACACTACTTCTGTTCCCTCAGTTACTCTGTTTCGCTGCTGGAAAGTGCATCAGAGGCCACGTTGTACATTTATAAGGTTCAAGGCTTATATTCTTAGTTTTCCAAAGTTTTTTCTTTTTTGAATTTGGCCAATTCACTTATGCTTCCTGAGCATCTGTATAAACCTAGCAGAAATAGAAATTGAAAACTAAGCCGAAACCAAAAACCAATCCATGGAACCATGAAAATTTTGATTTTTTTTTTTTAAATCAAGTATCCTCGTCCTGTTTACTGTTGATATAACTAAATTTTATTTTAGATTTGAATTTTTTTTTTAATTAAAGATAGAACTAAATTCTATTTAAAATTTTTTTTTAACCAAAAATATTTTCATTTAGAACAATATCATATTTTGAAAGTTGTGACTGTTTCTCTTAATATACTCATTTTTCAAGATCAAATTTGAAATCTTATCATAAATATAAATATATCTTATCATTTGAAACACAGCTGAAAGCGAAATATAAGATCAAATGTCTAAGCAATCTGTGTAGCCTTTCCTATTGCCTCAATTCCATATCTAACTTCAACTGAAACAAGCGCTAAGGTCCAATGTATAGCTATGCAAACATAGAAAAGTGTGGCCAAAATGGATTAAAAAATAGAGACAAGTGGATGCCTATTAACAAATGCCGGTACAATGTGAGGATCATAGCAGCAGAAAAGAATGAAAAAACATTCAACATGAAAAAAATTCCCAGTTCTTCTTCAATCCAATCCATCGTTCTTTTACTTTTCAAATTTTGACCTTTTACCCATTTGGGCTATTATTAATTTGCTATTACAACAACAAAATGGGCTATCATTAATTTGCTATTACGACAACAAAAATAACCAAAAATAAAAAATCTATTTTTCACTTTTCCAGTCACAGTTTTACTATTTCCAATCCAAACCACATCTTAAAGAATGTCAATAATCATCGCTCTCCATTTCAAGTTGCTCTACTTCCTCCCCTCTTACGACATGCCGTTGTCTGCAGTCACAGTAAAAAATAGTACTAACGACAAAACCCCAAACCACCGCCATCCCATAAACAACAACCAGTACCGGCTTCTCCCACCCTTCCTTCATCGTCCATTTCGGCTCCTCCGCCAAATCTTCACTCTTCACCACCATCAAACCCTCCATTCTCCGTCCAATTACACCAGTCACCACCGCCGTTAAACTATACAACACCCACCCACAAATTCTCCTCCCTTCCATCAACTCCGACCCGACCTGAATTGCATCCCAACCGAATCTTGTCTCCACGATCGAAACTACCAATCCCATTCCTGAAACTGCTATTATGTACAATTCTACACCCAAACCAATAGCCCATATCACAAATCTCAGCCTTGGACTGGAACTCCCAATTGCAAGTGCTAAGGTGTGCGGTACACTTGAGTACAACAATTGAATAACATAGATGCAAATTGAAGTAACCAACAGCCTTTTCCAGATGGGTTTCACAGCGGCGAAAACAGATTTTAGACTTGTGGGTTTTCTATTGTAGGTGGATTCGGTGGTAACAACGACGGTTATGGCGACAATGAGAGAGAGAAAGTACGATGGTAAGAAATAGAATAGCTTAAGGTGGAGTAGATAAAGAGCAACTTCGCGAGATTCCTTCCAGACTTGGCGAGCTTCATAGTGGGTTGGAGCACGGGTGGCGAGATATTCGAGGTGGAGAATTTGGGATTTGATTGGGTAAGATGAGAGGGAAAGAGAGAAGTGGAGAAGAGAAAGGGGAAGTCCGACGAAAGCAAATAATGAAAAAAAAATGTGTTTGTTTCTGGGGAAAATTTTGAGGGATTCTATGAAGGTTTTGAGAAAGCAAGAATTAGACTGTTTTTGATCGAGAGAAACAATGGAGACTCGTTCAGACATTTTCCGTTGGTATGATCAAACACTTTTCGTTTCGTTTTCAATGAAAATTTTAGAATAAAATTATCTTTACCAGGATGCCCCTAATATTTAATGTGAAAGATATCGTCTAGAAACTGCCAATTGTCTTGTCGGATGAAATTTGGGTTTTGGTGATAAATTTTATATAATCATCTGATTTTTCAGTGGGTTAATTTTTACGAGTTCTATACATTTTGACCTATTATGTTAAAAAAAATATATATTTTTTAATTATATTAAAAAATTTCAATATTTTATTTTTGTTAAAATTCAAAATATTTCTAATATAAAATACATTAAATTTATATAAAATTATCATAATATCATTTATTTTCAATTTAATTTTTATTTGAATAACATCACTCTCAACTACACCAAAATTTATATTTTTATCACCACACCACCATCATTACCACTACCATCATCATTAAATTTAATATTATACAGTATAAATCAATTAAACTTAAAAATTTCAAATAATTTTCAATTATAATAATTTATTTAGAACCAACAAACAAAAATTTATTTTGGAACAAAAATTCAAATAGCCTCAAAATCATAAAGAATTGCTATGGTAATTCTCATTCTTACATTTTTATGAGAAATTAGCCAAAATCTCATTTAAAGTATCTCTTAGTTCTTTTAAGTTACTCGAGGGTATCTCGATTTCTTAGCCAAAATCACAACAGGAAAAGTATAAATAATTGTAAATTCTTTCTTTCAAGCTTCATATTTACCTAATTCCCCAATACAAAAAGAAAAGCAAAATAAAAAATTGACTTAAAATCATAATTGGGTCATTGAAGGTAGAACGGTCAAAGGCCATTGGGTCTCACCTACGAGAATCACCACTTGCTCGGCATGCCTATGCTTACTACTTGCAAGTGTTTCTTTAGCGGCAACCAATCGTGGAGGCTGAGATTTGGCCTTGGGATCTTATCAATGAAACTCGCAAATGGTTCTTACTTGCCGTGGACGACTGAGCGATTGTGAACTGCACATTTGACGGGGCTTTCGATGGCTGAGATCAACTTTGCTGTTTGTAGGAGCCCAATTAGTGATAGGAATATTGACCTACAGTGGCGGTTCAATGTGATGAAGATGAGCTTTGTACGAGTTAAATAGCATAGTTAATGGGTGAACTGGATGATGCTAGACATAATAGCAGAAGCAGAAAATGATGATGAAGGCTCGTTAGTGATGGTGGTGGTTTGAAGAGAGAGAGAGAGAGACACAATAACAAACTAAAAAAAGGGAGAAAATTAAAAATAAAACCCTAAATCTTAATTTGAAGCTAAACAAATGGAAAACGAATAAGAATAAGAACAGTGTTAAAGAAGGGTATTTTTGGGATTAAAATAAAATAATTTAGTAAAAGTTGACTTTTTATCTATTGACTAACGGAAAAATACAAAATTTTTTTATGGAATGACGTAATAATGTAACGGAACCAAAATATATAGACTTTTTAGTATAATTTCAAAAATACAAAGACTTTTTAGTATAATCGGTCAAAATGCATGAATCTCATAGTAATTAACCTTTTTTATTTTTATAATTTTTTTAACGTTATATGAAAGAAATTTATTTATATTAAGTAAATAAATTTATCTTATATATTAAATATGAAATATTTTATTAATATAATTTTATTTATTTATTTTATTATCTAATAAAAAGTTATCGATATTTTTTTACTCTTTATATATTTTTTTATTAAATTAATATATATATTCAATATTAAGAAGAATTTTCTTTTTTCGAATTCATAATAATCCAATTTTTTATTTGATAAATCTTTTAGAGCATAATAATTAAAAAAAAATAATTATTTGGCATTTGGTAAGTATTGGTATGCCCAAATTGAAAAGAAAATCCTTTAATGCAAGTCCCCACTATAAATAGAGATTAAGATGGTGTCTAAAAAATATATTTTATGATTCTAAATAGTCAACTTATTCCGGTTAGGAAAATAGATTTACATAATTTCTTATATTTATTTCAGCAAAAATTACGATTTAAAAAGCAAATTAAATTAAGATAATTGATTATATAATGTCAAGATCCGACTTTAGGCACATATAATCGATATTAAAATACGAAAAAAGTGTAAGATTTTTAGGGTCCGCAGTCAGCCTAATCAAACCAAACAAACATGAAAATTGAGAGAATGATAGCTGAAAACTTATCAATATAGAATTGGAATCCACTATATATATATTTGAAAATAACTCCAGTCATTTCAACCTTAATTAATATTCCAACATCTTAATTATAAACCATAAATCACCCAAAAGTATTTATACAACACATAGAAAATTTAATTATCAAATATGCATCCAAAATTAATTTTAAAGTCACAGTCTGATACTTACTGGTTAATTATTGAAGAACCGTCGAAAAATCTCAAACGATGGCAAATAGCAACTGAAGTGATGCCAAATGACTCATCACAATGCGCGGAGCTTGGAAAACACAATCACTCTTTATGTATCTCCTGAACTCATCGGAAAACTGCTCCGAAAGTCGCGGTGTCATCAAATTTCGATCAAAATTAAAGTCAGTCCAAAAAATTGCCAATGAGGTACCAAATGAAAGTTTGAAGGGAGAGAGAAGTTCAATGGTACTTGAATCGTCAGGAAAAGAGGTTGGAATCAATCGAAAATAGCTTGATAAGCTCGCCGTTGGTGTGCAGTTCGAAAAACGCATGCCTAAAAAACAAGTAGAAAGAATACTTGCCACCACAACGTTCAATGCTTGCACATCATGATGAATAAGAGTGAAAACCCTCACTTTCCCCTAATTTTAGAGCCATAGCCTTAACTCTAACATCTTCCCCTGCCCCTAAAGCCTCAACCCTCCTGGCCACTTATCATATCCCACTTTAGGGATGTGACGGTCATAAAGTACGGGTAAATCTAAAGTCACCGAAAACCCGTTAAACCCACTAACATTATTCAAAATTGTAACACCTCATCCTAAACCTAACCTGAACCACAAAAGGGGAACTTAGGGGGAAATTTTTTCTTTCATTTGAACTTGTGTATGCTATGTGTTTATGCATGAAATTGATAGATATGCATGTTATATGAAGTGATTGTATGCATAGAAGGGGTTTAAAGGCTGTTAGGACAAAATCGGGTAATTTTGAGTTTTTGATGAACTGGGGGCAAAATGGTCATTTCACACCTCCTTCGAGTTTTATGGAAATAAACACTATATTTGAAGGTAGGAAAAGAATTTTAGGACATGAAAATGATATTATTAAGTTTATTTGAATAATTATTGGAGAATTAAACCCGGTAAAAAATAATTCCCGGCAGGCTGCTCGATTGAGAAGCTTCATTTGAACTAAGGGCAATTTGGTCTTTTCCTTTGCAATATGGAGTTATATAGTGTATGCAAACCTATGGAATCATTTTAGGCTTACTTAAATCTAACCATTGGATGAAAAGATGAAGAAATGGATGGTTGGATAGTTAGGTTTTACCATATGTACAATAAACTTGATGTATAGGATTATTCCATTGATTTTTAAGCTTCATTTTTCCCACCCCTTCATTTTTCTTCATCATCTTCATCAAATCACCAACCAAACTTTCTCTCTCCTCCATTCGCCATTTCGGCCACCATTGATCTTCACCTAAACTTGTTATTTTTTTTTCATTTTTTGATGGAAACATGTTAAATCCATCATCCTAAACACAAATATAACCATAGATTCAAAGGAAAAACTAGAAAAAGTGACAAATTAATCCTTTGAAGATTTTGAAGAACTTTTGGTAAGTTATGGATTTTAAAATTCTTTTGATTCAAATATGTTCTTAAGATGTTCTTTGATGTTTATTAGTGATCAAAACATGTTTTAAATGGATGAAATTCAAAAAGTTGGATTGAAATCCTAATAGGAAGAACTTTGAATCAAAGTGTTATTTTGATGGATTATTTGGTTCAAATGATGTTTATTTGATGTGTATAACATGAATTAGTGGTTAAATGATTGAAATAAACTCATTTGGATGGAAAATTAAAGTGGCCGAAACTTGAGGTGCTTGTGTTATGGTTTGATGTTTGATGTTTAATAGGTTTAAATGGTTAAATGTTATGTATTTGATGTATATTTAAGTTGTATAATTGATTGGTGTTGAAAAATGGAATGAATTTCATTTTGGTCGAACCATTTGAGTTTGTTAGTTTAAGGTGTTAGGCTAATGTGATTAGGAATAAAGTATTTGGATATGATTAAGTGTTGAAAATGATGGAAATGTATAAGTTTAGATGTGTGAAAGATGTTTGATTTAAGTACTTGAAAGCTAAACTTAAAAATAGTGTATGTTTGATATGAAATGATGAACCAAGTATATATGAGTTCTTAACTTGGTAAAATATTGATGAATATGTGTAATGTGAGTTAATTATGGTGATAGATAGGTATTTATGCATAAAGGATTGGAAAATATGTAAATTGTGCAAAGTGAGGTTGATAGTGCAAACAATGTATGCTTGATGTGTTTTTATGTAAATAATGTGTTTTGTGATGTTTTTATATCTTACCGGAGTGTTATATGTGAAAATAGGTGAACCGTCAAATATTTCAGTTCAGAGTGTTGAATAGCGGGCCGACTAGGGCTCAGAAGCACTGGATTGGGGGATAAGTGATCTGATTGTGTTTAAGGTGAGTCCTTATGTATAATCATGCATAATTTGCATCATATATCATATAAAAAGTCATTTGGAC
Source organism: Aleurites moluccanus (assembly GCA_948193065.1). Classification (NCBI taxonomy): domain Eukaryota; kingdom Viridiplantae; phylum Streptophyta; class Magnoliopsida; order Malpighiales; family Euphorbiaceae; genus Aleurites; species Aleurites moluccanus. The sequence goes on from CANXYC010977115.1 coordinate 16,657, forward strand.
TGATAAAACAACATTTGATATTTAATAATACATACAGTGCAAATTAGCCCGTAAATAAGCCCATCAAAACGACCTAAAATGACATAAACTTTGTCTGGCTAAAAAATGAAATCCAAAAAGCCAATTGAGTCACCACTTGGCCCAATCATCTAGTCTTGACCTAAACTTTAAAACGGTACCTCATGGTCCACCTAATTCCTTTAGTAACATAGTTAACCAGAAACTACTCAAAAATCCCAAAACGGACCTATAACGGCGAGTGCCAGTTGCGGCAGTGCAACTGGGCCCCGCTGGGCATTTTTTTGACATCTTTCAATTTTGTTCTATTATTCTTCATATATGTATATATAATTGTTCTACAGCTATATGAGGTATAAATATGCTATATTTATTATTATATAGAGACACACCCATATGGTATTATAACAGGGCTACCTCGATGGTGTAGCGGGTAAATTTCGTCGACTATGTGCACCTGGTGTTTATGGACCCTTGTTAGAGAGGGATGTTATATTCTCTAGTCGTAGGGAAAATCTCCCTTACGTGGTCAAAGTGTTTATGGGACCCCTACTAGGGAGGGATGTTATATTCCCTAGTGCACTTTATGATAGTGCTTGAGTACTGAATTACATAAATAACCCAATCCTGTTATATCACATGTGTGTTGACTTGTACACTGGAAACTTATATGGATATGTGTATTTAGATACTTATATGAATATGTATTTGGATACTTACATGGATTCTTTTATGGATACCTATGTGGATATTTATACAAATATTTGTTATACTATTTATTTGCTATCTTATATTGATCCTACAAGCCATATATGGGCAACCATGGTTTCATGATCATTTACTGCATTTTTATTCATTTGAATTCATTGAGTATTTTTATACTCACCCCCTTAGTGGTTTATAATTTTCAGGTTTGCAGTGAGGCAAATATTCCATTGACATCTTCTACTCCTGCCTTGGAATCGTACTATCTAATCATGTAATAATCAAGCTCCAAAAGTATATGTAAATATTTGTACAGTATAAAGGTTCCATGGTACTGTAAATTAAGGAGTGACATGTATATATATGTGTGTTTACATCTTTATAGTCTTGCATATAAATTATACTATGGATATATATATGTTATGCTATGAATGGAAATGATTTGATATACAAATATGTATATATTGAGTTGATATTAGAGATCTAGAAGCTGACTGGTGAGTCACCCCTATACTTTTCATTTCACTTTCTTGCTTAGAAGAACTGTCTGGTTTGAATTTCTTCTTCTCCACTCTTTCAGATCTAGTTTCCATCTCACTATTCTCAATTATCCTAGCCTTATCCACTAGCTTAGAATAGGTATCAAAATCAAGAGTAGCAAGGAGTTTAAATAGTAGAGCCACCAATCCTCTGCGAAACCTTTGAATCCGTGCCGCTTCTGTAGGTACCAATGTAGGAGCAAATTTACTTAACTGGCTGAACTTCCTGGCATACTCTGAGACACTCATACCAGGGGTCTAAACCAATCTCTCAAATTCTATTGATTTGGCTTCCCTCACACTCTCTGGAAGAAATTCATTCAGTACTAGTTCCTTGAATCTCTCCCAAGAAAGATCTTCATTTTCCCGAAGCATACCAGAAATACTTCTCTCGAACCAATCTTTTGCCTCAGCTTTCATCAAATACCCTACAAATTCTATAGCCCTTCTGTCAGGAATCCGCAGAATCTGTACTTTCTCTTCAATTTCCTCTAGAAAATCTGTAGGATCCACTTCACCTTTATAATCTGAGGGCTTAAGCTTTAGAAACCTCTCAAATGATACATCTTCCTCTTGATGTACAACAAGTGGTGGAACTATCGGAGGAACAGGAATTTCTGGAGCCTGAACTGGAGGTACCTGTTGCTGCCTTTGCTGAGTAATGAACTTAGCTATCATTGCATAATTACTTTGCAGCTGATCTAATTGCTGAGCCATATTAGCTACATCCATTGGTGGCACAGGAGGAACTTCATCTCCTCCATTTCTACCCACAGAACCCTCTTTAGAAGATAGAACTCGCCTAGGACGGCCTCGACCTCATCCTCTACCACGTCGTGGAGGCATCTCGATACTAATAAGAGAAACAAAGCAAACTTAGACTCAAAACATAAAATTAGCGCAGGTCTATACCAAAGGAATACACAACATTGACGTGACATGAATCCTATGCTCCGTAGTTATCTTAATCAACACTTAAACTAAGGCTCATGCATATCTATCTATTTTCTATCTTAAGGATTATAAACCTATAGCTCTAATACCACCTTTGTCACACCCCAACTCCAGTGGTGCGACGGTCTTAGGGCAAGGATAGGCTTAAGGCCACCGTAAACCCATAGAACACTTATATCCTGAATCTCATTTATAATGCACATCATTTTAAATATAGATATCATTCAATATTCATTTCTATGATTCATGTAATCATAATTCATACATATATATGTTTATCATTAAGGAATTTCCTCTTGTTCCTTACCGTTCAAAAGATACTTCCCACATTACTAAGGAACAAGGGTAGCCCAATCATAACAATTTTGACATCAAAATATTATCATCCTCAACATCTAACTACGGAGATCTAGAGTATACTCCCAATACATACAGTACCATAATACAATTCAATGAATATATATATATATATATATCAAAATAATTACAATGAAAACTTCTTGGAGGAATAAATCAAGAAGCTCGATCTTTTATATTAGCTCCCTCTCGAGCTACACTATCACCTGAAATCCACAGAAGAGGAGTGAGCCTTCAACTCAGTAAGATATGAACATGCAATATAAAAGAAATATATCAATCCAAAGGAAAGGTCAGTCCAAAGAATATAGCTAAGAAAAATATCATATGGTTATGCTTACAAGAACAGAAGTGCTCACAATCGAATAACACTATCAAATTACATGGTAAAACTGCAGAGTGCATCAGTAGCCTTTCTACCTATCACAACAGAGCGCATCGGTAGTCCTTGCTACCTTATCGCAAACGCATACTTGGCCAGGCATACGCCTAGAACTCATAGTCCCCTTTAGGTGAAACACTGATAAAACCCCTATCAGCTAGATTCCCAAAGTGCACAATGGACCAATGAATTTACTCTCATTGGGAAGAGCGTTCTATCCATATCATAGGTCATATAGTCGCAATCTTACAAGAAAACATATTAGTCATAAGACCATCAACATATAATATAAATTGAATTAAGTTAACAAATAGGTTTCATATGAACTTGATCCAAGGAAAAATTGACCAAGTCATTTACAATATATATACATGGTAATCACAAGAAACAATTAGTCATTTTAGTTTGA
>CANXYC010977314.1:0-59537 GCA_948193065.1 Aleurites moluccanus
TCTCTCTCTTCAAGTTGGATGTTTGTCATTTCTTGACTTTACAATAATATACGTACCTATTTCTATGACAATTATGCTTAATAAGCAAACAATGCCTAATCAATTTTGTTGTAGGTGAAATACGACTTGTCTAATTTAGATAAAGTGAACTGAATTGTTTAATATTATTTTTGAAAAATAATTGTCTGAATAAGACTAAATACTTAAGATACTCAAGCAAGAAGTTAAATATACTAATATTGTTGTTATATATTATGATTAATTTTACTTGAGAAAGCATGTATTACTACAAGTTGTTTGAAAGAGCATATTCATTGAATTGGGTATTGGAAAATTTAAGTATATATAGTTAACTTTAATTGTTATTAAATCATTTTACTGCCATCAAACCATAGGTTTTGCAGTTATACCTTAGTGAATTAACAAAGTAATTACATAACACTCTTAAAAGGTAATAAATGTTTAATTTTAGAGGAGACTCTGCTAATATTTTTACAGAAATTTAAGTGCAATTATGTTAAGTTTTAAGTCACACCTAAAATTAAAGATTTTCTATCCTTGCATTCTTCTCATCATAGGCTTTATGAAAACTCCAATCATTTTCTTCCTTTTCAAGTGTTAAGCATAATAATTAAGTTATTTTTATTTCATTTTAAGTAGAGTTTATTATAGGTTTAATTATATTTTTAGTTAATTTTAACTTATTTTAATTAAGTTTTGAATTATTAGTTGTTAATTGATTTTAGGAAAATTTGATAATTTTAGTTTAAATTTGAATATGATTTTTTTTAGTTATGATTTTGATAAATAAAATATTTGAATTTGATTTAATTTTTAAGTTTAAGTTTGATTTATATTGTTTTTTATTATAATTTTAATTTTAGATAATATTTTACTTGATTTTAATTTGATTTTGAAAATTTGAAAATTGAATTTTGGATTTTCAGTTGGAAAAAATTTGTCAGGAGATGAAATACCGGGCATCCGGTATTTGAAGAAGAAGAAACGGTATTTAAAGTATAAATAGAACCCGAAAAACAAATAGCGAATATCGGGACCCGAGAAACAGTAGCGAATACCGGATACCCGGTATTTCGCTAAGTGAACAAAATACCAGTACCCAGTATTTCATGTCCCTACCCAGCATTTTATTCAGCCCTCAGAAATTAAGTCTATAAAAAGGCAACCAAAGTTTGGGAAAGAGATATATCGCTATTTGGAGCTAAATAAACTTAAGCGAGGCTAGAGAAAAGAATTTTTGAAGTTTGAAGATTTTCAATCAATCAAAGAGATCATCAAATAGAGTTTTTACTTTCTCTACTTGTTTATTTTTTTGTTAATTTTAGTATGAACATGTTTAATTTATTGGTTAGTTTACCTTTTCTTTATTTTATCATATAAAACCAAATCATTTTTCTAAAATTTAGATGAAGTTAATTGAATAATAAAAGTTGATAACAATGATTTATGATTTCAATTATTCTTAATACATAGTTTGATTTGTTAATTTTGATTTATAAGTGTTTTATAATTGATCACTATAATTACTATCTAAGATAACTATTTATAAGCGAGAGTTGCGAAAGTTGCTAGTTTATAAAATTAATAAGCTAAGGCATGTATCGCTAACAGATTAGGGAATACTTTAGTGAATTTTATGAAATTGCTAAGGATTTTAATAAATTAATATTGATTTGATAATCACGGGAATAGACACTTGCATTAATGTTAATGTTTAGATTTTTGTTCGAGAGAGACTAATTCATAGTTTAGAGTAATCAATCAATCAAACACTATAGTTTTGAAATAATTATTGAGCCAGATTAACCGTATAAATTCAATTAATGCAATCTAAATTCTAGATAGTTTTCTTTGATATCTTTAAATTTTAAGTTAAGTTTTCTTATTTATTTAATTTCGTTTTAAAAAATTCATATCAATTTCGGTAATTGACAACGCCTCTCTGTGGGATGATACATTAATCACTTTATTACTTGCTAAAGCGATTTGTGTACTTACAAAAAAGCCATCATCAAGTCTATAGTTGTTTAGAGAATTTTATGTTATAAGTCAGTGCATTATGGTCATTATAGTAAATGTAACAGCCCACACCTCGAGCAAGTGATACTTACCGAATGTGGAAATTGTCCCACTTCTACGGTGAGTAAAAAATTTTAAGTAATTTATATAATCTAGTTAATTATTGTATAAATAATTTAAATTAACCATTTTAGATTGAAATTAAACTGTAAAATAATAAATTATTTGAATTCAGTTTCGAATCGTACTATTATTTAAGTAGTTAAAACATCTTATAGTTTCATGGGGTTTTTTTTTTATATAATTACGGGGATCTAATCCTCTTTTTAAGATAATGTAATTGAAAATTGTCATAAGGAAAGCATGCAAATAGCCTTTGGATGCAGTCCAAAATTTTAGGTAATGAAAAATTATATAGTGCATTATAAATATAAAGAATTTTTTTTTCAGATACTGTGATATTTAGCTATAATTTAAATATTAATAGGCTAAGGGATGAGAATGACAGTATATATATTTGAAAAATTAGTTAGTTTAGTATTATTTTATACATATTTATATAAATTTAGTTCCGATTCATAAAACTCAAACTTAAGAATATTATTATTTGAATACGATTCCAATACCATTAAGTTAAAAATTCATATTATTATAATACTACTTTTTTATCATCATACTAAGCTCACTTTGTCAGTTCTGGCTTTAAAATTTTATATGCACCTAGTCTCACTACTTTTGTATTTAATTATCTCTGTTTCAGAATCATGATATTGGATTTTCTTTTCAATAAATAATTAATGTTGTATATTTTACTAGTAATTAATTTTTGATAACATGTCTTTCTGGCTTTCAATCCCACACATTGGACTCAAATTATCAAATTCGATTATGTGCTAATTAATAGATTATGCATATATTATTTATGTTCTGGAATTATTATAATATACATATTCATTTTAATTGCAGAATGTAATTAAAATTTCTTATATTTTTATATAGTTTATTTGCATTTTATAATTACATTTCTAAATTTTATATATTCAAAACTTTTAAAATATGAATTTAATATCATAAATATTAGTTTACTTTTTTTTGTATTTATATATTATTTTTTGTATTTGATTCACCTTTTATATTCTTACATTTAACTTTGCAATTATGTTTATAAGACGAATGCCTATACTTGCCAAGACAACTACCAAGGGTCTAACTTGGTGGTAAGGAGCAAAGCTCATTGCAGAGAGGTTACGAGTTTGAGTTTGAATTTGAATTCTCTTTTTGTCAATTATGTCTGTCATTTATTAAAAATAAATGTGATGTTTTATAAAATAAAATTTCTCTCCCCATTAATATTAACTATTAAGTCCTTATAGGAGCAATTTAACAACGTGAAATTTTTAAAATATATATATATATACTTGCCAAAACCTGTTTGAAAGAGTCAAACTCTTGAAAAAGTATAACTGCGGAGGAAGAAACTTTGGAATTTGATGGCAATCCAAGTGGGATTTTGATTCCCACCACATGTACTTGCCTAGACTTGCATGAAAGAGTGAATTTACGTACTTGCCTAGACTTGCTTGAAAGAGTGAATTTACGTACTTGCCAAGACTTGCTTTGAGAGATTTCTGTTAGAGAATGGGTTCCATCAAGCCCAGAATGGGTTCCATATATTACGGTCAAGGAAGGGTTTTGTAACTAATGGGGATTTTAATTATATGGTTGCAAGGATTATATGCAAAGTGTTAAACCTCTTGAAATTAACTCTCCCAGTAATTGGTTTGGTATCAGGATTCCTAGTAGTCATTGGGTTTTTGTTTTTCAGATAAAAGAGTATGATTCAGTAGTGAAGGCTTATTTTCAGTCATTGAAGAGTTCGATCGAGCCATAGACTAAAATTTATGGATAATTTTCTTTCTTAGCAAAATCAATTGGCTGTACTTAAACAAATCCACTATATCTTTGTGCCTTATTCAACAACAAATAGTTGAAGTTAACATACAAGATATTCGAGTTAAAATCCATAATATATTAACACAAGTAAACTAAAAAACTAATGACAAAAATGTTAAACAAGCATGTCATCATTATTATAATATCCAGAGCACATAAAAGCTTATGAACACAATTCTTATTCCTCATTTTCTACTTTGTTTTTTCAGTATGCTTATGATCATAAATATGAGAACTTATTTAACCAATACATCAGGAATCATATATAAACATATTTCCATATAATCAATAGTTGGCTTTCTGGGTAGAATCACCAATAAGAAGATTATTTCTAGTAGCTTTGAGCTTCGAAAGAGTATTTCTTATATTGATGCGATTATCAGGAGAAGCTACTGTGCAAGCCAACCCAATCCCAAGAATTGTGATCAAACAATAATGTTGTGTTTCTGGTTTCGCAGTCTGGCCATCACTATCAAAATTGTCTAGTGATAGCAGCTCAGGGTCTAGCACTTGCTGTATGTTTTCAGGGAAAGCTGATTGCACCCATCCAACTAAATCTTGTCCCATGAAACTGTCATCAGTAGGGCTCTTTCCTGTAAATAACTCTAATAACATTACTCCAAAGCTGTATACATCTCCAGCTGTTGATGGTTTCACCCCTTGACCATACTCTGCATATTTATATATTAAACAAAAGGGTATTAGTAAATCTACTGAAATTATTTATATAAAGTTAATTTCAATGAGAATTATCAAGGTGCTGACCTGGAGGTATGTACCCTATAGAACCTTTCAGGGCATGAGTTGAGCTAATTGAAGTTTGATCACTCATTTTCTCTATCAGCAATTTAGCAAGTCCAAAATCTCCGACTTTCGCAGTCATGTCTTCATCCAAAAGAATATTATTAGGCTTCAAATCACAATGCACCACAGGAACTTCACAATCATTGTGTAAGTAATCAATTGCACTTGCAATGTCAATAGCCACATTTAATCTTTCCACAAGATTTAGCCCATCTCCATCTTCATTCTTTCGCTTGCCCTGTATCCAATCTTGCAGGCTCCCATTTCCAAGGAACTCATAAACAAGAGCTAGAAATTCTATGTTCTTTAAATCCACGCTTGAGCAAGATGTAATAAGCTTAACAAGATTCCGATGCCTCACATTTCTTAAAGCTTCACATTCGGCAAAAAAGCTCTTTCGAAATCCAGTCTGTGTTATGTCAATGACCTTGATTGCCACAGCAGAACCATCTCCAAGAAAACCTTTGTACACTGATCCAAAGCCTCCACTTCCAATCAAATTTTGCTCATTAAAATTGCCAGTTGCTTGGCGAAGCTCATGGTATGAAATCATTCGGTGTTGCTCCTTTATCAAGCTCGAAGAGAGAGCAATCTTTGCTTTACTTCTCCTTAGATAGAAAACAGAACCAATAGAGAAGCACAAAGCTAATGTTGCCATTATAGCAACAATGATATAGACTTTGATTAGTCTTCTTCCCCGAGCTCGAGTATTATGACATCTCAAATTCAAGGAAAGCTCAGGATTGCCTTGTAATTGGACTCTAGAGAGATTTGTAAATACCCCACCACAGGGAGCTGCTCCATCTAGATCATTGTAGGCAAGGTTTAAGGATTGAAGGGCCTGCAGTTTTTCAAGGTCAACAGGAATGGGGCCAGAAAAATTGTTATGTGAAAGATCTAGAGTTTCCAAGCCTCTAACTTCTCCTAAAATGCTTGGAATAAGACCTGAGAATTTATTTCTTGCAATGTACAATTCCTCCAAGCTTGTGCAGTCTTTGATTGAGTTGGGAATATTACCTGATAAACTATTGTTAGAAAGGTCAATCGTAACAACACTTTTTAGGACTCCAATATCCTCTGATAAATTTCCAGTCAAAAAATTGTTAGACAAGTTCAACATTGTACTCAAACTTGGGAAATTGAGAATTTCTTTAGGTATGGTACCATTGAGCTTGTTGGTGGACAAATCCATAGAAAGCAAAGAATGGAAATTCCCTAAAGTAGTAGGAATTTGACCCACCAATTCATTTCTTGATAAATCAATTTGGTTTAACTTTTGGAGATTACCAAGGGAATTTGGAATCCTTCCATTGAATTTATTTCCAGCCAAACCCAACATTTGCAGGTTCTCCAGTTGACCAATTTCAGGTGGTATTTCACCAGAAATTGAATTGTAGCTCAAATTTAACAAGGTCAAGCTACTAAGACCACCAATTGAAGCTGGAACAGAACCATAAATCTGATTGCCTCCCATATATAATTTCGACAAATCCTTGGAAAGGTTGCCAACAGATTCTGGAATCACACCCTGCAAAAGGTTGCCATCAATGGCAAGGAATTTTAAATAGGTACTGTTTGTTAAAGAAGTGATGAATCCAAGACCATCATCTCCAGAACTAACAAACCTATTGAAACCAATATTGTACATTTCCAAGAATGGAAGATTTTCCAGACCTGGAGGCACTGTTCCTTCAAGAAGATTGTGTGCCATCCTAATCACCTTTATATTTGTAAGATTGTGCAAAGAACTAGGAATAGTTCCTGTGAATTTATTGAAGCAAATATTAAGGATTAAAAGATTTGGAAGTGTAACATCAATATCACTAGGAAGTTCGCCCCATAATTGGTTGGAAGCTAAGGCCAAATTAACTAGTGAAGACATGTTGTAAATATTGGAAGGAACTGCACCAGTGAGTTTGTTTATTGTGAGATCCAGAACTTTCAAGTTTCGAAGACGACCTAATTCACTTGGTATCATCCCACTAAGAGAATTAGTGCCTAGAATCAAATCCTCTAATGAAGAAAGATTTGCAATAGAAGATGGAATTGGACCCCAAAGAAGATTTCTACCTAAATTCAAGATTTGGAGTCTTGAAAGAGAGGAGATTTCTTGAGGAACTTTTCCTGTAATCTGATTCATTGACAAGTCAAGAACTGTGAGCTCTGTTAACTTGCTTATGTTGGAGGGTATCGAACCTCGTAAGCTGTTAGAACTTAAATTCAACACTCTGAGGCTAAAAAGATTAAAGATTTCATCAGGAATTGTTCCTGTAAGTTGATTGTTTTGAAGCTGAAGAGATTCAAGAAAAGAGAGAGAACCAATATGAGGGGTCATGGAACCAGCCAGTCTTAAGCTAGACAGATTGAGACCAATTACTCTTTGGCCAAATGTGTTGCAGGTAACTCCTGTCCAGTTACAAGGAGAAGAGTTTTTGTCCCATGAAGATAGGGAATTGGAAGATTCTATGCTTAATTGAGACTTGAACAAGATCAAGTTTTCCTTGTCCGTTTCAATGGTTTGAGCAGCAGACTCCAAAAATGGAGATATGGATTTGGAAGATACAAAGATAGCTAATAATAATGGTAGCACTTTCATGCAATGAGATAGAAGAAGACTCATTTTCTAATTTGTATGGATTTCTGTTTAGTCAAGTTCTTGATGGTAATTAAGATCCTTTTGTCATGTATTTATAATCGGCTGGACGTCACTTCACTACCCACCAAATTTGTTGGACTTATTCGACCTATACGCTTGACCCATAATTATTCGTAGCATATAATTAAAAATAATTACACAACATAAAATAAATAAATAAAGGTTTTAATTTGAGTTTAAAATAATTATTTTCATTATTTTCCTTATTATTCGAAGTGATAGATTAATTTTTTTCACTTTTTATATATTAATTAATTGTATTTGTAATTTATTTTAATTAAATTAATCATGTTAATTAGCATAATTTATTAATTAAATATAATAATATTAAAATTAAGTGTGTTTTGCTTGTATATAAAGATAATTTACATGCATAATGTTAAATTTTTAATAATTGGATCAAGAGATAAATGGAAAGAATACTAGAATTTAGAATGAGTTAATGTTTAATTATAGTTAAAAATTAAAATTAATTATTAGTTAATTATATTTTAAGTTTATATATACTCTTTATAATTTTATCGTTTTTCTAATATGAGATTTTTTTTTTTATATCTTATCATTTTCTTCTTAAATAGAAACTGACCTGGTTTGATAATTAAGAATTAATGAGTATCAATCCAACAAATCAGAATATAAACTCATTCTGATATTATATTAAATTTTTTATAATGAATTAAAATATTAATAATCTTCTGAATATTAATTGTGATTATATATAAATTTTTTAGTGATATAATTTATAATCTAAAGTTCTTGAGATTATACCAAAAGATATTTGATGCCCAAAAAAAAAAAATGTTCTAATGTAAAATTGATGATTAATTGTGGAGACAAAGAAGTGTTGAACCATTCAAATACTTGAAAGGGTCAACTGAGGTTTTTTTTTTTTTTTTTTCCTTTATTTATTTTTTGAGGCCCACAATGATCAATTAATGTCAAAGTGATGCCTTGTCAAATTTGTTAACTCAACGTGCAGTAGTTAAGACTTGGTCACATTTCATCTCTCATCATCAATTTCTACTTTTTTTCTTACCTTTATAATATGTTAATGGTATTTTCATATTAAATAATATGTTAATTGAAATTATGTTGATATTTGGCAACCTAATTACAAGTTTCAAAACCAAATTGTATAAAAAAAATATTAAATTTTTAAGTTAATTAAATTTTTTTTAGTATATAGTAATAAATCAAAATGAGGTTTTAAAACATTTTAATTGAATTTTTTTTATATAAATAATAAATTGATATTTATTTTTAATCGAGTTTTTTAATAAAATTCTATTTTAATAAAATATTAATTTAGCAATGAAATTTCAATTTCACAATTGAATTGTCAAACACTTCCTAAATTTTTTTTTTTGACAAAATTAAAGACACATCTCATGTATATTTTATATATTTAAGAATTATGTTAGCACAATATCAATAATATTATATTTTAAAATTCTCTTAAAATTTATTTAAATATATATTTTTTAAAATAACTATGAATTTAAATTTAAATTTTAAACATAAAATTATAAAAGATTGATATATAAGAAATTAAGTTCCTTTTTTTATAAATATTTTTCCAAATTTTATATTTTTGAGGGGTTTGAAATACTTAAAAAGAAAATTAGCCAATAAAAATTATTTTCCATTTATTAGATTTTCACAAATTAGGAGCACTTGTCATGAATTGGGAAATTGTAGGAAATGACATTCACCTTCAAGAAAAATGTACAATACAATAAATTAGATGTCAATATCAATCCAACAAACTTTGAGACTTAGTAATAAGGATTGAAACCCTTACATTTTGTCAAAATATTTGAAATTCAAATTAAAAATTATCTTATATGATGTGTTATTATCAATCGCAGTAACTCAAATGGAAGGAAGTCATGTAACAATCTAACTATATAAATAAATCTCCTTTTTCTTATTAAAAAAATAAAAAATATTATACTATTTGTATCGTAAAATTTTTATAAATTAATATTTAATAAATTAATAATATTTATTATATAATTATTTTCTATGATTAATAAATTAAATTAATTAATATTTCTTTTAATTAATAAAATTTATGAATCTCAATAATATTAATTAATCGAGTATTAATTTAATTTATTAATTATAAAAAATAATTATATAATAAATATTATTAATTTATCGAGTATTAATTTATAGAGATTTTATGGTATTATAAATAAATCGATCAAATCTCTTTTAAGTTGCAAGAGAATCAATTATACATCAAATTGATTCTGAAGAAAAATTTCAGTGTAATTTTAGGTATATTTGCAGGTTTTGAGGTTAATAATTATTTTTGGTGTAATTATTTTTTTATACATCAAATCAATTATAATTAGGAAATATATTTGCTAATATTAGGAAAAAAAAAATATTTATTTTACTTTTTTTTTTATTATGTGTAAGTTATACAATATGCATAATATTTTACTCTTTTTGTCTTTTTATAAATATTATAATTACAAAATATATAATTATTAAAAAAAATTATTTATTTTAATTTTTTTAATTTTTTTATTATTTTAATCTCTTTTCATCTTTATAATTATCTCATATTTTATATTTTTTAATTATTACTTCGTATATTTTATAATAAATATTTTAATTATAAAATATACGATTATTAAAAAAAAAAATTAGTTTATTTTAACATTTTCCCATATATCCAATCATAAAGAAACCTCAAATTCACAGAAACAAAATTAAAGGAATTAGAATCATAAAATCTAATCAAGTGGTTTATTTTTTTTATTTTATTTTTTTCAGTTGATTAATAATATTTTCAAATTAATTTATATATCAATAAAAATTAAATTATTTGTTTGAACGAATTTAACAAAATACTTTCGTATTTAATTTATACATTTAGAAATTACCTTTCAAATGCTTATCCAGAAATTCAAACACTCCACTTGATAAAACTGAATAAATCACCTTATTAATCAGACTTATTTTTGGAGTTATCAAGTGAGATTTTAAAGGTCATAAACTAAATATTTTGCAAAATTAGTTTCTTTATTTTAAAATATTTGAATGTATTACCACTTAATTAATTCTTTTTTTTTTTTTAAATCACAAAAATAGAAAATAGCAAACAATAAATTATTTTTAAAATTGAGAATTTAAATTCTAAGTTTAAATTACAGTCGGAATTCAATAAATAAATAAAATATAATAATAAAAGATTATATTTGATAAACATATGAATTATTTCATTTTTCATAATATATATAGGAAAAAGTTTTTTTCTGAAAAATATTAGGAGAGTGAGATTGTGACTAAAAACAGCAGTTTCATATTCATTGACGCATTCAAACTTTTGCATTAGACTTCTTGGTATTAGCTTTTACATTATGATGACTTGAAAATGCCGAGATTTTCTCTTTCCACTAGACTCTTTTTTTTCATTAGATTTTTATTTTTTATATTAATTGAATCCATAATCATGATATATTGCTAAAAATTATTTAGAATATAAAATAAAAAATTTATATAATTGATTGTAATTAATTTTATTAAATAAGTATTTGATAAAAAAATTTTATGTAACATTTAATTTTTTAATTCTCAAAACTGCATCAAATCGTTTTGATTTTTTTTATAATAGTTATCAGTTATTGGATAATTAAATAATTATTATTAAAATTATTTCCTAAAAAATTTCAAATTAAAGTGAGATTGTGACTAAAAACAGCAGTTTCCTTTTCATTTACGCATTCAAACTTTTGCATTAGACTTCTTGGTATTAATTTTTACATTATGATGACTTGAAAACACTGATATTTTCTCTTTCCATTAGACTTCTTTTTTTCATTAGATTTTTGTTTTTTTATATTAATGGAATCTATAATCATGATAAGTTGCTAAAAATTATTTAGAATATAAAATAAAAAATTTATATAGTCCACTCCAATTAAATTTACTAAGTGAGTCTTTAATAAAAAAAAATTTATGCAGCTTTTAATTTTTTTATTTTCAAAAATTATATCAAACCGTTTGATTACTTTTTTTTTATGATAATTTTTAGTTATTAGGTAATCAAACAAGTATTGTTTGAAATTTTTTAAAAAAAATTTCAAATTAAAGTGGGATTGTGACTAAAAACAACAGTTTCGTATTCATTTAAGCATTCAAACTTTTGCATTAGACTTCTTGGAATTAGCTTTTAAATTATGATGACTTGAAAACGCTGAGGTTTTCTCTTTCCATTAGATTTTTTTTTCATTAGATTTTTGTTTTTTATATGAATTGAATCTATAATCATGATAAGTTGCTAAAAATTATTTAGAATATAAAATAAAAAATTTATATAATCGACTTCAATTAATTTTATTAAGTGAATTTTTGATAAAAAAATTTATGCAGCTTTTAACTTTTTTATTCTCAAAAATTACATCAAACCGTTTAATTATTATTTTTTTTTTTATGATAATTGTTAGTTGTTAGGTAATCAAATAATTATTGTTTGAAATTTTTTTGAAAAAATTTTAAATTAGAATTTTTTCGAAAAAAATCATGTTTATTTAAGTAAAAAGACTAAATTAAACTATAAAAAATAATATTTAAATGAAAAGGTAAATATTAATATGTGTAGAGAATGCACATATTGTGAGGGGCGGTCATGAACCACGAAACATTATTTAGTCCTATCAACCGTAAGACGGAGATGAGAATATCTATGGTTAAATAAAAAAAATATATTAATATTTATCTTAATGATTATTAAATATATTAATAACAAATAATTAATAATAATTTTACTAAACACTTGCAATAATCAGTTATTAGGTAACAGTCACCAGTTAACAACCATCAGCAATAGCTGACAGTTAACAACTGTTATAAACAATTAAACCAAACGGGTCTAAGACTAAGTTGAATTGAGTTGAGTAGATTTTTGCTCTTTTGGTTTTACAATTGCATTGGACTTGAGAGCCATAACGACTAAATTTTTTAAATAAATTAAAATTTTGTTTTTATATTTAACATTTTTAATGTTATTAATTTCAATATATGTTTGTGATAATTAATTTTTTTAAAATCGGACCAGTTAAAGAATCGATGAAGACAGAGAGTTAGAGGTTCGACTAAAATCGAATTGATTAAATCAGGAAAAAATAGTGTATATATATATGCATATATAATTTGACATTTATTACATATATATGATAAAAATAAATATAATTTGATATTTATTATTTTTGATTAAAAATAAAAAAAAATTAAAAATTAAAAAAAAAATTGACCCGCTCAAATTGAAAAAACTGATCTGGTTCAACCAGTTCACCGGCTAACTAATTTTTAGGGAATGAATTTTTGAAACTGACCTGACCGTCCTTGGTTCAGTATCTATTTTTCCAATTCGACCAGTCAATTCGATCTGATTTTAACAACTATGGTGATAATAGTAATAGTTTTTATCCATTAACGATATAGAACTTACATAGTTTTAATAATGATAATTAAATTAAAATGTAACTATAAAACTTATATAACTATCTCAGTTGGCAAATACATACCCTTTTTTACTTCCTTCCAGAAGTTGTTAAATATAAAATATCAAATTATATATATATATAGTAATATTTCAGAATAATATTTCTTTTGTAGTGTTTTTTTTTTTTTTTTTTTTTAGCATTGTGAGGGAGAATCGATCATGATTCTATTATCAAAGATAATATGTATTTATCGTTAAATTATATCTAGATATATATTTCTTTTAAATTATATCTCGATATACATTTCTTTTATAGTTTGAATAAAGAAGAAAGTATGAGTTTTCATTCTCCATGAATCTATTTCCATCGTTATTTCCACTTTACTTCTCGAGAAGAAGATTAATAAACAAGATTAAGGTAGTTTTGTAGTTTGGTTAGTGAAGGAATGAGGGTTTTTAAATTATTTGGTTAGTTGAAGACCATTACTCCTAATCTTTTTTAATTTTCAACCTGATAAAAACAACAAGTCACTCCAAGATAATTTATTGTTCTCTAGTTTTATATATATAAATAATTACAAAGCAAATAAAATTAAATCTGTTCAGTCATTTCTCAACATCCTTGATCCTTTTTTTTTTTTAGTATGCACAAGAGAGTGATGAATCCATCTTTAAGATCATGTACATTAGAGTTTTATAGTATGCACAAGGAAAAATGAAATTTTATAACCAACTTTTCTTCTAATACTTGTTCATTGCATATACAATAAAACCTCTATAAATTAATATTTAATAAATTAGTAACATTTATTACTGTAAAACATCTATAAATTAATATCATTAAAACTTGTAAATTTTATTAACTAAAATATATATTAATTAATCGAGTATTAATTTAATTTATTAATCCAAATTAAAATTATAAAAAACTATTATATAATAGAAGTTATTAAGTTATTAAGTATTAATTTATAAAGATTTTATTATATATAATAATTTTTTACGGTTTCAATTTAAATTAATAGATTAAATTAATACTCAATTAATTAATAAGATATTAATTTATATAAGTTTTAAAATATTGTGATAATCCAAAATTATTGTATCGGAGAAGCATCAATCCAAATTTACTATTATTTTTGAAAAATCTCTTACAAATGTGTATCAATAAAGAAATATTTGATAAAATGATTGTTAAATATGTGATTAATGTTAAATTATAATTACTAAATTGTATATCACTATAAACAGTTTATAGATTTTTATTAAATTTATTAATTAAATAGAGATTTTATTACGATTAGAGTTTTTTAATCGATGGATTAAATAATATAATTTTTTTCAAAAAACAATGAATATATTAACATTAAATAATTAAGAGTGTTTAGACCAAATATCATCCACCGTATTCTTCCTGTTCTTGATGTCATGTTACAGTTAGATTGACCGCGTAAGATTGATTGACTGCGTATACTTGTGAGGACTCATTTTACTAGAATGAAGAAATGTCAGTTTCAACACATTTGATTTTTCAAGAAAAAAATAAAATAAAAAAGACTTTATTGACAAACGAAGGCAAACGTGGACTTCCGTTTAATACAGTTTATGAAAAAAAAAAAAATTAAAAAAAAAATTTTTTAGGTGATAAGCTGATTTTGACTCAGTTTATAATGTTTGGTAAATATCAAAATTAATAAAAGTAATTATCTGGATAGCTAAAATTCAACTTTTGAATAAGTTAGAAATTGAAACTTTTCAAGATAGCTGAATTTTATATTAAAAGCGTAATTAATTTTAAAAAAATAATAAATAAAAATACTCTTATGAAATTATAAATAATTTTTAGATTATATTTTACCAAACACAAACATACAATTAATTATTTTTAAAAATATCACTTTTAAAAAAAAAAACTTTTCTACATATAAAAAATTATTTATCTTAATAAACTTACAAAACTATCCCACTGAGAGTACTCAGCACCTACTAATACCTACACCACAACACTCAATTCACTCGGTGAAGTGATCATCATGTTTTATGAAAGCCCTTTTTCTCTTCTGAGATTTAACTGTACAAATCAAAAACAAAACCATTGTTTAATGTTTTAGGGCACATTGCCACTGCCAGATAAGACGTGCACTCAACAAATTATTCCTTACACGAGGGCTGGCTGCCCCTCCTTGTCGGCAAAGGTAAATAGTAACTATTTTTGTAAAAATAGTTACATCTCATTAAATCATTTTCAAACCATTCAAATTATTAATTTTCCTGTTAAAAAATTCAAAATACTTTCTCCGTTAACGAATAATTGATTATTTCTCGAGAGTTTCTATGATTTACCCTCAAATGGTGAAAACTTTTACCCTAAAATAACAGTTTAATATGATAAGTTTTGAATTAAAGTGCTATTGAAATCGCGTCCAAATTATTAGAATATGAATTTAAATCTCCAATAACCATCTAATTAAATTAATAATAATTGAATGACAATGTATATTTTATAATGTAAGATATTAATTAAAAATAATGCACAAGAAAAAAGTAAGAAAACTCTGGAACCATTAGGCAGGTTTTTTAAATTCTTCAATAATAATAATAATAAGGTTTGTAGGAAGATATTTTCATTATGGTACAACATTTTCACCTTACCTTCATAATATTTTAAAACATGACTTTACCAATAAAGCTTTTGATTCACATTGCTTTTTCAATAAGATTTTCATTAGCAATACATAGGATTTGATTCAGTTTGAGATATTGAGTTTGGGCACAGTCAAAGTTAAATTTATAAAAAAGAGGAAAAAAAAAAGCTTTATCTCACCCTCTCTTGTGCCAAATAGAGTATTAGTCAACTAACCCACAAAATGTGACAGTGATTTTTTGTTTTTCGTGTTTGATCTCTTGTCTCATATTTTATTTTATATACTATATTATTTATATAAAAATATTAACTGCCAAAATATTTAAAAAATAATAATAATATAAGGTATAAAGTCATGACACATAAGGGACAAAATATACAGACCAAAAAGGTGAAGTTCCCCTTCCTTCCTAGTGGTAAAAAACTATAAGCTGTCCCTCAATACGAGTCATTTATGTCGGTGGCTTTCCTATTTCTGGGTGGTAAACAGAATTCTTCTACGTGCAATATCAAGGAATTTACCATTCTTTAACTTGAGGTCTAAAAGCTGCAACCAATTTACTTTTTTATGTTAAAATGGCAGTAAAATTCCAATAAATTACTTGTCAAAATGTGACAGCAATCATGGTCAACTTCCAAGCTTAATTAACCTGGCTCCATTCATGCAAACTTGGGAATTTCTAGCATTTCTTTAACTACTATTAACCTTCAACAGTTAATTACCAATTGTCAAATATGCAATCATAAATCAATTTTGGTTCGTCATATGGTAAATCAGTTGCTTTTAATTTCTACATTGGCAAACCAACTATCTTAAAAATTTGAATAAAGACTTCCAAAGACATAGTAGACAGACAACCTGCTCAATTATTAAAGAAGATCACAAGTTTAGATTTGCCCAATGTTTCTGGTCGGGAAAGCAACTATAACTGAAATAGAACAAGGAAAAATCACACAATCAATATATGCAGGTTAAAAGCAAAGACATACTCTGCTAAATATATATGTAAATTACACAATTCCAAGCCCTATAAGCACACAGACAATGGTCCACAATGCTGGAGTAGTTTCAGAAAGTCCAATTTTCTTAATCTATCCCTTACTGGATTACCCTAAATGTAGTATAGAGATAAAATTGTAGAAAATGGCAATTACCCTTAATTTCAGATGTGGGACTTGAAATCAAGTGAAATTAATGAACAATTGCCCAAATTTCTTACTATTTGGTACAAAAGTTTGAAAAAGCAGATGTAAATAGCTTTGGCTCAGAATCTGAACAAATATTTTTGAATTGATTGAATAAGATATCTGCCAAAAGCTAGTGGACAAAAATTTGAAGTGAAATTAGTGGAAGAATTGATAATCATATATATAAACAATAAAATGTTAAAGAAAAATGATATCAAGGGTTAGTTTAAATAATAAGTGTATTTTCTCCTCTCCTTATTTATTAAGATTCGAATTCAGAATCAATTTGATTATATAAATGCGATATTTTCTTTTTTTAATATGAATTATTTGCTTTTGAACAAACTAAGAGATGAGTACTGTGCATCTCATCACTAAACCAAAAGCAAAAAATGTGAAAGAAATATAAAATGTCCCATTATATATAAATCATGATAATATAGATGATAACAACCTCACAACTTCCCTTGCTTTTGTGAATGGCTTTGAAATAAAGATTCCTTAAAGATAAGCAGTGATATGCCATCCATGTATTAAAGTCCAATAATATAACCCTGGAGCACATCTGCACATGGGAAGGACATGGAGAAAAGCCCTGCGATAAGAATTAATTGTGTTCTAGAATTCAGAGAGGAGAGGAAAAGATACTGTTGAAGAAAAAATACTCTTAATTTTTCATTTCTATACATATGGATGGAAAGAAAGAAAGAAAATAAAAATTTTAAAGAAAGAAAGAAAATAAAAATTTTAAGGCCTGTCATGTTATGATAACACCTATGGAAAATAAAGGCCATAACAAAACTCTCCTACCTAAAATTCAAATTTCAAGAAAATATATAGCACTACCCCATTAAAGAGCCCTATATACATGTGCAAAAGCAAAGATTACAAGACAATGGTGATGAGGACAAAGTGGAGCAATTAATTGCTGACCAGTGGGTCCATAGACCATGCAATGTTTTGTACTATTCCCATATAGTTAGCAGCAGATGCTGTCCAAGAAAGGGTGATTTTCTCTGTTTTTTTTTTCTTTTTTATTTGCTAATTACATAAAGGAAGTGTGAAATGTGTCATGGGGTGTGATAGTGGACACTGGACAGATAGGACTGTGGAAGTTGACACATGAACAATAAGTGTCTCTTTCTTTCTCTCTCTCTCTCTCTCTCTCTCTCTTTCTATGTATATATACTAGTGTTTGGCGACATATTTTTGGGTTCGTGTGTAATAACCCAGTTACCATGGCGTTCAAGCACTTGGTGATTGTTAAGTTTAAGGAAGGGGTTGAGGTGGAGAAGATTATCAAGGGGATGGAGAAGCTGGTTTCTGAGGTTGATCTTGTCAAATCTTTTGAATGGTGAGTCTTTAATTACTTGAAACCTTGTGCTTATTCTATTACCTAACTATACTATTCAACAACATAATAAGCAGTGCTATTTTAGTGTTTGGTTTCTTTATTTAATGGAACTAAGTTTCCATATCATTATATATAAGGTGGTATAATAGCGAAGTTTCCTAATTCAGTATTTTTTTCATTAACAATCTTGTAATGGTCTCATTATCATTTATATATGGAGAGTTTGATGCAGTCACAAAATCCCACATCAATTATAATAAGAGTTTGATGTGGGTATATATAACTTAACCTAAGCTCGAGATAGATACCTTAAGCACAAAGTAGATATCTTTTGCAGTCAATATCAAACATAGAGTTATATGGAGAGCTTGATGTGGGTAGATACCTTAAGCTCGAGTTAAATATCTTGAGTGTTCACAACATCTCATATTAGTTATATGGAGAGCTTAATATGGATGAATACCTTAAGCTTGATGCGGATAGACACCTTGAGCTCAAGGTAGATATTTTGGGTCTCTTCCCTAAACGGCTAGCTTTTAGAAAGCAAGTTCTCTTGATACACCTACCAACCAAATACTAATATTAACATGAAGATAATAATCCAATTGCTCAATATTTTATTTTGCATTAACAGGGGACAGGATTTGGAAGGCCCAGAGATGCTTACACAAGGATTTACCCATGCCTTCTCAATGACATTTGACAAGAAGGAAGACTACACTGCATTTCAAACCCATCCCAATCATGTTGAATATTCTGCTACATTTTCAGTTGCTATTGAGAAAATTGCGGTGCTTTGTTTCCCACCTGTTCAGGTTAAACCACCTGCATGATCAAATGAGATCTAGAGATAATAATAAAAAAGAAAAAAAGAAAAATTTTTATTTGTAATTTTGTATGTTTCTTATGATATATACGTGTGAGTGTGTATCATTATATATGCTAGTTTTGTGGGTATAAATTGTTTGTGGCTATTTTCTGTCACTCTCCACGCAATTTCAACATCAACTATTGTACCATGGAAATGTTTTCATGTTTTATGATCATCATTCTGCTTTTGATGAATAGACAGGCTATCCTACTATGAGATTTGATATGTCCATAATTATTTTCACTCATGGACGACAAGGAAAATGGGTCAGTAAGTTCATGCACACCATGACCACGAGCTTACAACTGTCTGATTAAACTATAATTATTCACTTACCATTATAGGCCAAATAATTCAATAAGTTTGTGCATCACGTGCATAAGCTTACAATTGCATAATTAAGATAAAATATATTTTTAGAACAATTATAAGCTCATAGCGTTATGGGCACATTTTTACTGAATCAGAACCATATCAATATTTTGAAGCTAATACTTGCTAGTCAAAAAAGGATAAAATTACTTTTTGACTTTTTTGCTAAATGCTATCTAGTTTAATCAATGACACTTAAACTACTCGTTTATCCTTAATCATGGAGGCCCCATGCCAGCAACCTTGTCTGCCTCAATCATTGTTAATTTCCCACAGTAATACCAAGAGATATTTTATAAGTTAAAATAAATGGAATTTTCATCATGCATATGGGCTCCTGATCTAGCAGTATGTGAAAATTCATGAATAGATACAACTAGAGGTGACCAAACATGTGGTTTGATGACCCATCCGTCAGTGAGATATCATTAGTTACTTGGAATACTGAGAGAAAAGGAAGAAACAAACAGAATCTGAATAAAGGATAGTAAAAGTACTGGCAAAGGATAATTGCAGAAGCAAATAAAGGTCTCTGTGGGATTCCAAATTCCACATACACTATACCCAAAAATTTTAAAAAATAAATAAATAAGTTTTAGGAATGGAAGAAAATAAGGGAAAAAGGAAAGATAAGATACGGAATGTATGGTGATTTTGATTCTCAAAGATGCTATTGCCACCAAAGTATATGAAAAAACCAGCCGAAAGTTATATACCTTGCAAGATTAAAGATTGCTAGTTGATTTGGGTAGTTTGGCACCCTTTTCCCTTAAAGCAGAGGTAGCGGGTTGCGCCTTGCGCATGAAACTATTAGTAATTGGGAGAGTTTTACTTCTTCGTAGGCCTACCCGACTTGAGTCTGGATTAGTCGGAGTCCCATGGACTTTTGGATACCAGGCAGTTTATGCCTAACCCAAAACAAGAAAAAAAAAAAAAAGAGTAGATTCTTTGTCATCTATTTTTTATCATCAAGGCCAAGAACCCCTGCAATTTTATTTACCATTTGAAAGATCTAGCTAACCAGAAAAGAGAAAGGAAAGAAATGCATACATTCAAGAAACTCAAGTTTTTAAGTCCTCTCCTTCTAACCCTCAATCTCTTCTACAACCTTCTGTGGCAAAATCCCAATTCAGAGTCCCTTTCTAATTTCTAATTCAACTGTTTCATCGCCTTTAAGTAACTTGGTAGTATGCAGATCTCAGAAGCTATACTTCAGAACATCTCAACGTGGTCTTTTTCCAGTTTCATCGATTGATTACACTGCCAAAACACTAACCATTTCTCACCCTTCCTGCTCTTCTTCATGGAACTTTGTCTTTCCTGCTCTTCTCTATACACTGGTTTTCCTACTCCAACGACTAATTCACTTCTTCTCTTCAACTGCTCAAGCAAAAAATTATCAAATGACATCAGTTATAAGTAACTGCACTCACTTGAAGGCTTGTGCAGCTTCTTCAAAAACTCAAGAGCAAGAACTTGAAATCCATTATGCATGTTACTTCTCAACGATCTTGAAAAGGTTGACAAGGGTTTCCATCTAAAAGATTTGGATTGTGCACATTACAGCCAGCTGTATAGAAGTTCTTCGAATGATGGTGAATATGAAAAATATGAGTTGGGGACAAAGATATCTTTCGACATTACTGATCATGAGCCGAATATATGCAACGAGTGCAAAAAGCCAAATGGAAACTGTGGAGTTGGATTGAGGTGTATATGCCACCCTAAAGAGTGTAGCAAGTACTGTATCTCTTAATTTGATATTTACAAGAATTCTTCTGTCTGCAGTTTATATAAGTTTGCTGGTTTTTATGGTTCTTTTGCAGAAGACAAGGTCCTTTCTATGGCTGGATTAGTCTAGCCCATTGGTAACAATGTACTCTTCTCTATACTTTCATTATAATTTTGGTTTCCTCCATGGATTTTTGATACAACAAAATCAAATACGATGCTTATACCAAATATTCTTTGCTTTTTCTCTCTTTTATCACTGATGTCATCAGAAATCCAATACAACTTCTAGATTGGTGTAGCTTTACCATTTTTCTTTCTGATCTAACTACCCTAATCAGGCATTTCCTGATGACTGCTTAATTTAGTGAGGCTTAATCTTTGAATTTGACAAGTTAATCTTTTGAAATATGAGACCTGTAATGCTTGCACATCCTCTAAACTATCTTACCACTAAAAACTAGTTCCTGGTTGATGATGTATCAATTCATCATAACTCATCTTAGATTTTGATAAACCCATTGTTGCCCGTTTTAACTTGAGATGCATATGCTAATTCCGTTCAATGTTTTAACACACCATTCTCTTTACTCCTATCAACCTCCAGAATAACATCAAGTTCAATAAACACCTAAAGGAAAAGGTCTAGAAAATACAAGCTGCCAAAAAGATACAAACAACTATAATCATGACAAAGCTGATAGCTACAAAGGCACACAGCATAGCTGAATTATTGAGTGAACTGGAGCACATTATGGAAGTAATATTAATATCCAACAGAATGAATACAAATTTCATCAGTGCATAGCAAAAGTACGCAATGCATGGATCTTGAAACTTGTGCATTCAAACTTGTTTTAGGGGTCCATTAAATAATGACATTCCGCATTTGTCTGGGTACCATCAAATAATGCAGTGCAACTCTGCTGCATAATTAAAACCTTTCTTCAGAATGCCAGCCTAAAATACCAAAATTGTTTTAAGGGTAGAATTGAAATGACCAGGGAAATACTAGGGGTAGTAATTTCAAATTCAAGTTATTATTATAGGAGGGTGTGAATTTCTAATGAATATTGAGAAGATTAGTTTTGATATGTATATCATTGTCCAGTACCTGCACTTCATGCCCTTCTGTGATGTAATTTCACTGTTCTTGACTGAAGTCCAAAACGAATTCTAATTCTTTTCAAGGTTCTTTAGTCTTTAAAGCGAAACATTTATTCAATAATCTCATTCAAAGAACCAAACATATACAACATCTCTAACTGACCTCATGAAACCATTGAAGCGAAGATAATGAACATAGAATGGGCAGAATAGGACTTACAACTTGGATTCTGGAAGTGCAGCATGGTTGGACTCTCAAGTTGATACAAATGAATCATCCAGGTGAAATTGAATCTACATGTTTATCTTCACTAGGAACATAAATCATCATCTTGGTAGAAAGGAGGCATATCACATTTTCAGAACGGAATAAGGCCACTATATTTAGTTTCAAAGAAACTATGTACTTAGCCTGCAATACTTTACACCAGTAGGCAACTTGAGTCAAGCAAGTGGAATTATTTATAAAATGTATTGAAAAACAATAGGAATTTAATGAACAATTAAAGGAAATGGAAGATCACCATTCTTTAATATTACAAGTAAATCTCCTCTATTAGAGGATTCGAAAAAAACCATTATAGGGATTATTAAACCCAAAAATCCATTGCCAAAATCAGGCAAAACTAGAACAAACATTTATGAGACATTTTCTCAACATGGTTCTTCAGTGGATTTTTTACAATTACTAAAGAAAACAGAAGAAAAAACTAAGAAAAGCCTATTCTTTTTAATCTCTCTCTCTTTACTCGTCAAAATAAAGCTGGAAAGGATTTAGGACTTGTTCTTCGCAAGAAGAACCTCAAAAGCTCCTTATTTAAGGGCCTAGTACTTGTAATCCTTCACATGAAGACTCTCTGCAGAACCCTCTCCAAGGTTAGCATCACCCTTGTAAGTACCTAAAGTAGCTTCTGAATTAGCTTTGCATCTTACAAGAAGAGCAGTTTGTGCCTTCTTTACATTTTCATCCTTTCCTGCCCATGCCTTGAGAGTGCTCTGCTGAAGAGCACGGCCGAAAGAGAAAGTAAGAGACCAAGGTTTTTTGCCCTTGAGTTGATTCATTGCATTCAAATTTCGGGTGGCTTCCTCCTCACTTTGTCCACCAGAAAGGAACACAATAGCAGGAACTGCAGGAGGAACAGTTCGCTGCAAAGCCCTGACAGTATACTCAGCCACCATCTCATGTGAAACCTTTGGGCTATCTGAGCCTGGGGTCACCATGTTTGGCTTCAAAAGAGTTCCCTCCAGAAGGACATGGTGATCATTTAGAGCTTTATAGCAAGCTGCAAGAACTCGTTCAGTCACATCTGCACAGCGATTAATATCATGGGATCCATCCACCAAAATTTCTGGCTCAACAATAGGTACTAAACCATTCTCCTGGCAAATACTAGCATAACGTGCCAAGCCATTGGCATTCTCATTAATAGCCAGCTCAGATGGTTCAGTTGGACCGATTTTTAGCACAGCTCGCCATTTAGCAAATCGAGCACCAGCTTCATAATACTTCTGGCAGCGTTCAGCTAGGCCATCTAGACCAAGAGTTGAGGTTTCACCATTAGTTCCAGCAAGCTCAACAATGCCCTTGTCAACTTTGATTCCAGGAAGAACCCCACCTTTCTTAAGAATGTCAACAAAACTCTTACCATCAGTACTTTTCTGGTAAAGTGTTTCCTCAAAAAGGATTACACCACTTAGGCATTGGAGGGCGCCTGGCGCGCAGAAGAGGAGGTCGCGATAAGCACGCCTATTGGACTCAACATTCTCAACATTGATACTAGCTAGACGTTTGCCTATTGTACCAGTTGACTCATCTGCTGCAAGGATTCCCTTTCCAGGAGTACCAATATAAGCAGCATTGCCAATCAGTTCGTCTGCACAAACATTTTGAAGGAGAAAAAAAAAACAAAATGAATCAACATGTCAGAAGAACCTGAAATTTGCTATAAAGATGAAGGAAATGAAAGAAGCAACTAATTAAGACACAAAAATTGAATTAAAAACAAATCAAAATAACAACTTCTCTTTTGAAGGATAAAAACCCAAAAAGACATCTGAATAGTAGTAAAGGTAAATTTTTTTTTTTGGTAAAAAAAGGTAAAAATTATTAAACAATATGAAGAAAGTAAATATTATTTCTTCAGTTCTATAATAAAAATCATAATTATTAAATACACTATTATTAAGAAAAAATTTTAATTTATTTTAATTTTTCTAATTTATCTATTATTTTAATTCATTAAATTTGAACATATCAAAAAGAAAATTAAGACATTTATTATGGGACAAAATGAATATTAAATTTTTAAGAAATTTGATTTTTAAAGTTATGATTATGCTGATAACATCATCTCCAAATAGCAACAACTAAATAGTTATATCCAAGTAGCAATATTCTCAATTAACAAAGTCTCCCCAACAACCAAGTAAAAGGATCATTCATTTCCCATTGTTCTTATCTAAAATAAAATATAAATAAACAAACAAAATTGTCAAGAGAGAGAATAAAAAAGTGCATCAAATTATCATCTCAATAACAAAATTATCTGATGTCAACAAATTTAGCACAAAATAGGCTCTGTATCAACCTTTTAACACCTAATTGAGCTCTAGCAAACCCATGGGAAGCAATCATTTCTCATACAGGTTTCCAGCAACATCAATTGCTTGCACCTTTTTATTCCAAGTTAAAGATATAACAAAAGAATAAAAATATTATGTGCAACTATATACAACAGGCAAAGTAGCTCTGCAAGACACTGGCGAAGACTAGCAAATAAAATTTCAATTTTAAATTGATTCTTCTCATAGACGAACTATATTACACTTGATGCATGCATCAAGCACACACTATCCCATCCTTTACATAGTTTTACCCTTTCCTTTTTCTTGTTTAGCTGAAATTAACATAAAAACTGAACCATTGGATAATCATTAATTGTATCAATATTCAGTTATTCACTAAAGGGTGGCATGCAAATAAATTGCGCATTGACAACGCAAATCCAAAAATCTCCACAAACCAACAAAAAAACTGCATCAAACGTAGTAAAGTCAAAGCCTTTTAGCCCATTCCACCAAAAATATCAAAATTAAAGAGACTAAAAAGTAACCGATAAGAGGACCAGTCATATTACATGCAGAGGCTTATATAGAATGGAACAGCAACATAAAAAAAAAAAAAAAAATCAAAATTTGAGAGAGAAGATAAACATTTGAAATGTGCTTCTTATAAAAGCACTTATGTAGTGCTAAAAGATGATCTAAGATGTGCATTAATATCTAAAGGAATTTTTTTTTTCTTGTGTGTGTTTCTGCCAAAAAAAAAATCAACTGCAACAACAAATAGATTAAGAAAACCCATATCGATTATAAATCATTTAACATAAAGAAACAAAACCCATGAAGGGAATGCCTACAAAAGACAAAGATATGTAATTACCATGATATTTTCCCTTAAAGCAAGACATGATTGATCTTTGTTTGTTCCAATTAATAATAAATGCAAGATTTTTTTATTTTTTTTTTAACTGAATGCAAGAATAATATCAGATATATAAAAGGTAGAGAGACAGAGAGAGGGAGAGAGCTAATTACAGAAGAAAGAGAGTAGAATGATGGATTTGCAGATTCTTGGTCACATAGATGCCATATGTTCTATGAGACTGTTTCCTAGGATGATGATTGGTTCCAAGGAGAACAGGCAATTAAAATGTGGTTTTTATGGACAAAATTGCATTTCAAAGCCAAGCCATAGTATTAGAAATAGTATAGTCCAATCAATTGAATCACAGGCCAATCCATGAAAATTTGGAAAAAGTTATGATTGCTCAAGACATATTGAAGATGATTTTACTTGGATCTGAATCAAATGTTCCTAAGTTCTAATCAAATCAGCCCAAGCATTAAAAAAAATAATAATAATAATAACATTATACAAATAAACTTAAAATTGTATCAAGTTGGACTTTCATGGGGAATAGGTGGATGAATTGTGGAAAGACTATTCTATATTATGTAACTAATTTAATAAAAAAAATAGTAACCGAAAATTATTGATCTTTCAACATCAATTAAAAATATATAATTTGGAGAAAAATCATAATAGAAATTTACTCATAAAAATAAGTGTATGAAGTTGATATGATTTAACCTCTTATTACATTAATTTTTAAGTGATAATACTGATTCATTAGGTTAATATCAAACATGTTCCTAATTGAGAATCAAACTTCAATTTGTAAAAAGACATCAAAAATTTTGATATTTTTCAAATTCATATCCAATCTATAAATAAATTCATATTCTTGGGAAGCTCTTTGCGTACCAAAGTGGTCTAAAGATGGTGTGCAATATGATTATTTGAAAATTTTTCAAGTAAAATTTACTAAAATGTGATTTGATTTTATAAAATGTTTTAAAATTTATAAAATGATAATTTCTACAGAAAATGATTTAGTTTTATAATTTTCTTAAAAAACTTACAAAAAAGAATCATATTGCACATTATTTTATTTTTACAAAATAATGACTAGATTTTATAAAATATTTCAAAAATTTATAAAAAAAAATATCATCTTGTAAGTTATTCTATAAAATTATTTTGTTTACATAAAAAGGCCTGATTTTATTATTTTTCTAAAAATTTACAAAAAAAGGTCATCACAATTACTATTTTGTAAAATAATAATTTGTAGGGAAATTGTTTCATTTTATGAAATCTCTCCAAAACTTATAAAAATAAAAAAAGTCATTTTATATATTATTTTGAAAAATTATTTTTATAAAATACAATTTAATTTTATAAAATCTCTAAAAATTTACAAAACATGAGTCATTTTGCATATTATTTTGTAAAATTATAATTTATAGAAAATTACTTGAGTTTTATAAAATAATATGTAAATCACACTTTTTTTTAATATTTTTTCCAATATTATGTTAAATTAAATAAAATTATACTTGAAAACATGCTAGAAAATACAGTCTAAAGACTATGCATATTATTTATGCTCTTTGCCAACTTGAAACCAAATCATTAGAGTTGGTTAGTTCCTTCTAGTTGTTGTGATGGAGTTGGATTGGCATGAAAGAGATGTGATATCATATGTGAATTTAGGACTTAGTTCAAAAAGAAAGAAAGATATAAGCAACTAGTTCAAGATCAACTTAATTTGGTGGCACAAAAAAAAAATGAATTTATTAGAAAATTGAAAGCCAAAATTTAATTAGTCAATTTGGATTCATATATTTGGAGTCTTAGTTTTGAATTTGAGAAAAAAAATCCATTGTTTGTATTTACTAAAAAATATTTATGAATTTAGTTTAAATTAAATTTAAAAAAAAAAATTTGAAGGCCTTAAAAGTAGTGAATTGCAAATAACTTTTACATTATATTTAGATCATAAAATTCATTTTATATAAATAAATAAATAAATTCTCAATTTTTAATATCCTAATTATTAAGTATATAATTCATTTGCAAAATTAATTAATTTTAATCAAATTAAATTTGTAAAGTCTCTAATATAATTTAAAATTCTACTTTATTAAATTTAAATACAATTAATGTTATGGAATTAATAAAATAAAATTTTTAAATGAACTTTCATTTTCAATCATACTAATATGAAATCCATAGATTTGAAAATAAATTATTTTAACTTTGGTAATACTGAAATTATATCCATTTAATATAAATTTATTAAAAAAATAAATTATTTACAATAAACAATTAAGATCCTCTTCTTTCATTCCTCAAATAATATTCCACAAATCTCTATCTCTTTTTTAATTTTTTTTCCTAAAAAGGCAAATATTATTCCTCGTTTTAGGAAAAAAGCAATATTAGTGTGGATAAAAAGCAAAAATGCAAGTGATCACAAAATCATGGTGGCCTTAGAAACTAGGAAATATATATATATAGTGATCCTAATTAAAGTGAAAAGAAGCCCTTTGAATTGATGGAAGATAGGGTAATAGCGTGGTCTCAACTCTCAAGTTCTTAGATTAATTAGGAGATGAGACAAAAAAGTTGTACAATGCCATTGCCATGGATTGACCGGCATGACCACTTCATAGGTCCCCAAGTTTATGCAACAAAGTTGGCACTTTTCCAATTTAATTTTGCCCCATTTTCTAAGTAACTTATATATATGATAAATTTAATTCAACAAAGTTGGCATCTTTTCAATTTAATTTTATTCCATAAATCTAAGTAACTTAATTGACGTCTTAATATAATGATAATGTGATATTATTTTAAAAGTTGATGATATGATTTGAAATTTACTGATAAAATTAATATTAAAAAAAAAACTAATTGAATAAAATTTGAGGGAAGTTTGTTAAACGACTTGGAATTTCTTCATTTTTGTGTTTGTGCTACAAGACCAAACTATGAATTTTTGGTACATTTCCATTGACTTCACTTGCTTCTGTGTTTGTGCTACTAGACCAAACTATGAATTTTTGGTACATTTCCATTGACCTTTTATTGAATAAAAAGTGCTTCAATTCTTTGTTGTCATTTTTAGGTCCTAACATTCAAAAATCAAATCATTTTGCTTGTATTGTTGCAACATATTTTTAATTTCTTTTTATTTACATTAATAAATTTTTAAAAAAAATTATTCAGATTTATAATTTCTAACCTCTTATATTATGAATCAAATATTCAAAAGCTAATCTACTTATGTAATTTGAACACTTCAATAATCATAACTAGTAACTAAGTAATATCATTAGCATGATCATAAAATTTATATCTTATTAAGTATTTGATAAAAAATTTTAATGCAACTGTTAAGTTTTTAGTTTTTAAAGGCTAAATCAAATTTATTTAGTATTTATTTTTTTAGTTAATAGCAATTTACAGTTAAGTAATTATTAGATAGTTAAATAATTGTCATTTATAAAGTTTTAATTTGTAATTTTTCTTTGAAACAGTTCCTACTTATTATATAAAAAGACTAAATTAATTTATTAAAAATATTAATATTAATATTAATATTTATCACTAATAGTTATTATATATATTAATAATAATAACTAATAATAATTTTATTAGACATTCAACAATAATTAATTATCCAGTAATAACTATCGGTTATTAATTAATAACTATCAGCTAACAATTACGAATAATTAAAGTAAACAGTTATAAATAGTTAAACTAAACGAAATTTTATTTTATTGATCGATATTCAAATTTTAAAATTATAACATTGTAATTTTATTTCTCATAAGGACATTATAAGCTATTGATCGAGTTGACACTGAACCATTCACGCATCTATCCATAGACAACAGCCAAGCGGATCTCTGTTACTTTAATAAACCTTAAAATTCTTAGGTTCAATAATTACCATGCCAGTGATGTCCTACAGCAAGATGGCAAGAAAATGACATATTGTGGATAATCTAGCCAAAAAGAGAAACCCATATACAATTTGTAGAGAGCAACCTCAAATACAACTTCTAGTATACTTAGGGCATACAAATTATAAGCATTTGTTAAGTATTGGGAAATGGGGTCTCAATCCTGGGTTTATTTTTCAACCATGAGGCGCATTATTACTAGACTATGCTTGCAAGTGTCATACATTGAATGTATTTTCAGCTGATTGTGCAACGATGATTAAAAGAGTACAGCATAAGTCTACAAGTTTAAAAGTGCAAATCTACACTGGAATTATGTTTCCACTTAAGCAAGTTTTGGGTCTTTTTTATATAACTATATATATGTGTGTGTGTGGTCCAAATTGTAAATTGAATACTCTTGAGGGGACCATAAAGGAACTATAAGAACCTAAGTGGTGCACCTTTTTACCTGTAAATGAAGACAAATGAAGAGTGAATGAATACTTTTCTTTTTTTTTTTCTTTTTTTTTTTTTAATTTGGTTCAAACAATAAAGTTGAATTTAAAACCTTACAGTTATAGAGATAACTTCTGTACCATGAACCTCATTGGTAATGAGTGAATGAATACCGATTGAATTGAGATTGACTCATTTCATGTGCAAGTTCATAAGCTTTCTCTAACTTGCTTTAATTGGGAAGGTAGCTTTAATTGTTCATAAAAAATTAATTGTTTCAAGTTTTCATTGTAACTAAAAGTCTAAAACCATATGAAAAACATGATAATTTAATTAATGTCATAATTAAAGTACAATTTATAAACTATAGCTAAAATGCAGGATCTCAAACAAGAAATTTGCTCCTTTTTTTTTAAGAATTTTTTTTTTTTAATGATCTTGCAAAACAAACTTACAAAAATAAATGGAAATTTACATAAATAGTCAAAATGCATAATGGATTGGTTATCATCATTTGACTCAACTTTATTTGGTCTTTTTATGACCAAAAGAAATCTTCATTTAAGTTTTTGGACATTTCCTTAGTGCCCTTTTAGCAAAATTTTCATTGATATCCTTCAAAATCAACAAAAGCTCATTCTGGTGTCTTTTAAAATAATTTTTTTTACTTTCCCAGTCACTCCCATTTCACATAATTATTAGCCTTCTAAAATTTTAGACATCATAGAATTTGTTAAATTTTAATGCAATTCTTGGTCTTGAAGAAACATAGGAAAAACAGAACAGAAAGATCATATCAGGAGAATCAAGAACCAACTAATTATAGCTTTTTGTATCTTAATTCACAT
Source organism: Aleurites moluccanus (assembly GCA_948193065.1). NCBI lineage: Eukaryota > Viridiplantae > Streptophyta > Magnoliopsida > Malpighiales > Euphorbiaceae > Aleurites > Aleurites moluccanus. Next base: position 30,845 of record CANXYC010977314.1, read on the forward strand.
ATCAGAATCTAAACAACTAAATTATTACTCAAAGTATCTATCAGTTCCAAGAAGAAAGGAACACAAATAGAAAAAAAGAAAAAGAAAACTAATATCAAACAGAGGAAATGAAAATTAAGATAATTAAACAAGAAAATAAACAAGTCAGTTTTTCTTTTTCTTTTTTCTTTTTTTTTCAAAGTTTTCTTCAAGGGCTCTTACTGGCATAAATCAACAAAGAAAATTCAATTCTTTCTTGATCTTTTTGCACCAATTTCTCCTCCAACCAAAGCCTGCTATCCATTCCACTTCTTGTTCTGAACATGAACACAGCAGAACCAGAACAAGGACTATAAAACCAGTCATGAACATCCCACATTAGATCAATAAGCAACCCATCAACAAAAATTGTTTGATTTCCTCTAAAATTCCATTGCAGCCTCTTTACACGAATCACCATCTTCTTATCAATACATACCGATAAAACTGGATATTTTAGGCCTTCATTTTCTCCACTACATTTAATCAAAATTTCATGTTCAATTCCTGTATCACAAAACTGTGCCTTAGTAGTATATGAAGTAGCATTGCCTGAATAATGTTCTTGCGTTGAAATTAGACTTGATTTGGCTGCTGGGGTGCTACTTTTGAGCTTCTTGGTTATAGTTTCTCCTTCTATTTCACCAAGAACAAGGCCTATTTCTGAATCTACCATAAGTAACACATAAAACCCATTAACAGGTACTGGTCCTGAATCATATTTAGCAGAAGAAAGATCCCAAAAGACTTCAATTTTCCAATTTTCAGATTCGACTACTTTGCTGCCTTTTTTCTTCCTGAATAGTCTTGTATTAGTGTCGAGTTTGAAATATGCTGAAGAATCATTGTCCAAGTTTATGCTAAGGCCTTGAGCTGTACGGTTTTTGCACCAAGTGACTGTGACCAGAACTTGTTTTTGAGTTGAAAGAATGATTTTATAGGAGCAAGAAACTGCATTTTGAATAGATGGGATTAAATTTGGAGAGATACAAGCATTGTTTGAATAGCTAGAACATGAAGAATTAGACACATTTATGGCATTTTCATTAAAACAAGAAACTATATCTCTCATTTTAAAGAAACAAAGAAGGAAAAAAGTTCAATTCTTGAATCTTGATGATAATATGGGAAAAAAGTGCAAATTGGGTTCTCGAAAGTAATGGATTTAGAAAGAAAGAAAGATAAAAAGACAAGGAGAGATCTGAAGAAGATTTGGAGAGATGGGTTTTTCTTTTTTTTCTTTCTTGTTGTTTTGGCCAATACTAATAAGAAAAATTAGCAAAGGCTTGACCAAGTTGGGTGCTTTTTGAGCTACCTCTCTTTTAAATTTTTCTATAGAAAAAATCCATATTTGTTATTATTATTATTAGGTCAAATTACTATTTCGTCACTCTCCGTGCTGTACCAGTTCTTACATACCAGAGAAACAATGCTCTAGTCCTTTTTAGCATGTTTTGCTACTTCGTCTGGGAATGGGGATGACTGAATTGACTCGGTTGGTGACTCGGGCAATTCCTTCTCTCTATTTGAATTTGGATCCATAGTTTAGCAAAAGAAAATCACCTCCAAATAATAAATTTGAAACTCATGAATAAATTATGATAATGTCAAATTTGTATTAAAAGTAGTTGATTGGACTTTTAGTAATTAGCAATTTGGAACTAACTTTTGAATATGAGAACAAATTTGTTACCTTGAAATTATAAATTTTTTGTTGAAATTTAAGGTTTATCTGAGAAAATAAGAAATTGATTTGAGTTTTAGGAGAAAGGTAGGCTGAGGTAAGGGTATTTAGGATATTAAAATTTTATTTTTTATTTTTTTTAATTTTTTAAATAAAAATAATAAAAAAACAATACTTTTAAATAATTTAAGAGAATCAAAATTGAAAAATTAATTAATTTCTCATAATTAATTAATTAGATTAAATCCTATAAACGAAATAATAATTTATTCTTATTAATATTATTATTATTATTATATAGAGATAAACATAAAATGAAAGGCAGGCAATGAAAATAAAAATCTAAATTCTTGAATTTAATAAGAATCACACTCACCTTAAAATCTGCATCTGATTCTTATAAAATATATTTATATTATAAAGTTTATGAGAAAGGTAAAGAAAAGAAGATTGAGGCAGAAACCTTCAAGAATTCTTTACCTAATAACTTTTGACAGTTCATATCAAATAATATTAAAAATCCAAAAAGGGGTTAAAAAAAATAAAAAGAAGTTTCAACCTTGTCTAAATACAAGAACAATTGTGTAACATGCCTTTGATTCCAACCCTTGTTTGGCTTCAGTGATTAATATCATGGCTAGCTAAGAAATAAATAAGAAGATAAACTATGGAAAACTTTTCAAAGGGTTTTTTTTTTATTAATAAAATAAGTTTTATTCGATAATTTTTATCATAATAATTGAATAGATAAAAATTTGAAGCGAAATTTATCGAAATCTTAATTTTAATCTTATCATTAAAATAAAATCTTATTAAGTGAACCATGTCAAGAATTATAAAATTTAAATTTTAACAAATTTAATAAGAAGAAATAGAAAGTGGGGGATTAGGGCACAGTAAAGAGTTGAGTAAGTGGTTTTAGGACAGTTAAACAAAGAGGGATCTATAAGAAGATATGTGGGTGGTGCTATTTGATGGGATAAAACTTTTTAAACTATGATTTTTATTTTTATTTTTACTATCACTAGAAAAGAGATTATATGTGGGGGAAAGTGTCCTATGATGAGTATGATAGTGAATGTTGGCCCCCACAAAATAAATTTAGTCTTTAGACCCACCAACTCCTCCTCCCAACCAATCCAACATGATAAGTAGGAATATTAATTTGAAAAGTTTTTATTAAATTAAATTAATATTTTTAATTTAAAAATTTTTTAAATTAAATTAATTTATTATTATAATGATATTATTAGTTTTTATTTGATTTAAATATTTTTTATTTATTGTTTTTAAATTAATTTTTTTTTATAAATTATTATTATTTTATTATAAATTTAAGAAAAATACTGATAAAATATCGATAGAAAATTTTAAAAATAATTTAATATTATATAACTTAAAATTTGTCTATTTTATTAATTAGTACATCTAAAATCTGTATTTTTCTTAAAAATGAGGTTTTTTTATTTATTTTTAGTTAATTTTTATAAATAATATTTTTTAAAATTATAAATTAATATTAAATTAAAAAAATATTATTGTATATAAAATAAAATCAAATATATTTAATTGTAATAATGATATATATATATATAATTTTGATTTAGTTCGATTTGAAATAGAAAAAAAATACTGAAATTATAAACTAAATTAAATTTTTGATTTAAAATTATTAATTTATATTTAATTTAATCAATTTGATTCGATTTAATCAATTCGATTCGATTTAATCGATTCTCTTCCGCTCCTAATTAAAAGCAAGCCATAATGTTTAGCTATAGAGAGTTTTTTTTTAATTTAAATAGAAAATAAATTTCATTAATAATAAAATATATATACAAAATTAAAAAGATCTGAAATAAAAAAAAAAATCATTATAGAAAAATTTCTAATGACTCTACATCCAATAAATTCATAACTTGAGAAAAATATAATAATATTAGACAATAAATCATATTAGAAGAGCCATTAAATACACAGACAAGAACAACCCATTACTGTCAAGAAATTGACGGAACAAATCTAAATACTTTACTAAAAAAATTTAAAAGATAGTGAATCAATCGAAAAACACTTGATTTTCTGAGTCGTTTTTTATATATATATCACTTTTATTATTTACTCTAAAAATTTAAATTAATTAAAAATTATAGATCATATAAAAAGTGTGAATATTTTAATTAATTAGTGATGGTATGCATGTTATATCCTTTGATACAAAAAATTAATATAAATTGGACATTAAATTTAATGTATATATCCATTTAATTCCTTTTATTTATATTAAAAGAAAAGAAAAAACTCAAACTTTAAATTGTTTTCAAAATTAATTAAGAAATTTAATTACTACTTACTACTAAATTAAATTTAAAGATATAATGTCCTCTCTTAATTTTTCTCTTAGAATATAAAATCACACACTAGTTAAGTATTTAAATATGTTAACCTCAAAAGTTTAAACAAGAGTAAAGTGAAAGCTCTAGCAATTTTAATTAAAGTTGCATATCATTAAGAGTAAAAGCAAAGTGGTTATGATTTAAACTTTAAAAAGGCTTAAAAGATAAGAAATTTAGAAGAAAAACATGAAGACAAGACTTGTGATTAGTTCATGTGGGTGTTGATGTTATCATTAGTTATTAGCCAAACATAAATAGAATGATCAAAGAAATGAATGTTTTGATGAAGGAAATGGATAGAGAAAGGAATTGGGGAATCTGTCCTAAAAACGTAAAAAACAATGCAACTGGGGCATTATAACTCTTCCTACTGGGGTGCCAGAGAACAGTCATGCTTTTGTGTTAGGGTCCCTCCATAATTGGTCTGGTCCTATACTATTAGGACATGTTCCCCCATCATGACAAAGAGACTGATTATGCTCATGAAAAATGTTAAATAAAGATCATGGTTTTAGAACTTTTTTTTTTTTTTTTCCTTGGAATTTCAGGTTTCATATCCTAGATCCCTCCAATAATTAATATATTAGCAATTAAAAGCAATGAGATTTTGTTTCGATTATACTAAAATCGAGAAATTTTGAGTTTAAATATTTAGTTAAGTTAAATTTATAGAAAATATATTAGAAAATAATATAGTTTCTATACTCTAACAATTATAATATATAGTGTATATAGGTTTTCATAAATTAACCATTCATAACCCTAATTAACCTTCTTTAAAAAAAATAATTGTCATTTCTATTTTTTTTTATTTGAATAATTTCTTTTTTATTGTAATATCTTATTATATAGGAGGTCTGAATACAATTCTCTCAATCTTTTCTCTTTATAACAGTTTTAATAATATTTATAAATATAATTTTTTTTTTTGTATATATAAATATATGAAAGTAGTTTTTTATTATTTTTCAACCCAATTTTAATGAAATTTAAACATAAAACCCAAGTTTTAATGGCAAGAAATCTCAAATTTCTAATATTAGAGTGTTAGGAATAGTTTCCTTTTCTTCTTAACTTCTTGTTCTGCTCAACATAAAATTTGTTTATGTTTAACTTTCATGTATTGCATTAAAAAAATACTCACTTTGTCAATTTTGGAGGAGAAAAAAAAAACACTAACTAGAGAAAATTCCTTTTTTATTTTCAGTTTTTATAACATTTTGAGCCAAAACTTATCAAGGTTAATTTCATTAATCATTTGCAAATTGCAATTTTTTCTTATTAGAAATTGGGTTAATTATATACTTTAATTATTAAAATTTCATGACAATAATTAATCCTTTAACAAAATAAATCAAATTAGCTAACTAATCAAAGTCCTCTAATTAATAAAATAACCTCATATGCAAATGAGAATCATGACCATACATAAAAAGCATAGCAAAATTGCAAGAAATTAAAAGAAAATATCTAATTATCTGTCAAGAAACACCCTTAATTAAGAACCATATAAATCTTTGATAGATACATTACCTTAATTAAGCCTACTAGCCTCTATTTTACGTTTCTAACACATAAAAAAAAGGTGATTAGTGTATAAAATTTGATTGATTTGTCATAATTAACTAGTAATCCATTCATGGCTATAATCTTTATCTTTTTCATTTTTGGTTATAGCTAGTTCAAGCTACAACTTTATACTCTCTGTTTGGTAACCGAGAAAGATGGATTCCAAAACTTCTTTTTCTTTTATTTTTCTTTTTATGAAATAAAATATTATTAGTTAAGATAAAGTGTTGTATATTTCATTTCAAGAGTGCAACAACTATTTTAAGAAATCAGAATCCCACTGAAATAAAATTCTCTCTCTTTTGCTTTACATGATTAATCCAAGAAATTCTCTCCACCTTAAAAGTTCATATGCCATCTTTATATATATAAGAAATTAGAAGAAAAGGTATTTTTTTTTTAATTTGATTTGGCTGGTTTTGATTTAAAAAAATTTAACCAAGTGATAATTTAAATACGAAACTTTTCATTATAATCATTATAATTTATTCTCATGAATTTTACACTGTTGAACAAACCCTTTTAATTAACTACTTATGTCATCTTTCAATATATATGAAACTTCATAGACATTGAATATGGGGGGAATTTTTAGAAAGCAAATATCAAATCATTCATGTTCATAGTTCATGTTGCATCTTGCAAACTGTAATATATATATATATATATATATATATATATATATATATCCAAATTCTGTTAATATCATTACATAGGGCAGCCAACAATTTTTTTTTTTTTTTTTTCTGTTAGACATAATAAATGAAATTTGAAACTAATGAATTATCTACATATGAAAAAAGTAATTCATCTTGTAAATGATTTTTTTAAAAAAAATAAAGACAACTAAAAATAAATACATAAAATGGATTTTGTTGTAATAATGAGATTATTCATGTATTATAGTTCATATCTCACTAATAACAATTTCCTTTTTTAATTATAAAAAAAATAAAAATTTATAAATTAATTCAATATTTCTTTTTGGTATATGTCAAATTTTTTAAAAGGGAGTAGAAAATTAAGGTTTAAACTTTTTTTTTTTTAATTCAGAGTTAAATAAGATTTTAAGTATAAAATTAACAATAATTTTTTTTTATTAATTTCAGTAGGTCAATTTAATTAGGCTTTAGCTTTAAATTTAATTATTAATAATTTATAATTAAAATTAAAATTCTAAAAATTATTAATATTCAACTCTTTGATAACTATTAGTCTATAATATTTAATCATTGATTGCTAATTATTAATATTAAACCATTCACTCCATATGCTAATGATGAGGTTCACCAAAAAAAAACAAATGATGTTCAAAGATCACTAAGGGCCACATAATTTGACCAAACACATATTAGCTAGTTGGTAATTAATTAAGGAACTTAAACACATTAATAGAAAATTAAAAGAAATAATGAAAATAACAAAAACAACTAACCATTAGTTGCTTGATATTTGACTGCACTCCTCAACTGCAAACCATTCCCTTAAATTTTGGGCAAAGCTTTATATGTTTAATGTTTAATTCCAACCATCTTTAACTTTGACTTGTATATTTCATTGTAATATTGAAAATTAATAAGAAAATATTAAAAATTACCCTTTGTAAGATAAAAAATATTGACATAAAAAATTTATTTTTTTAAGTATATTAAATATGAATAATATATAAAAATGAGAAAATATTATATAACGGGAATATGATTTTGCTCGTATAAAAATAGATTCATGTATAATTGAATCATAGAAACATTCATGTGAAATTTTTTTTTTATGTAAATAAGAATAGTATGTTATTTTAATGTCTAATAATTTATCAGTCTAAATTTTCTGTCTCATTTTCATATACCTTTTTATACGTCACATCACTTATAAAAAATATTAGTTGTTAAAATATTTAAAAAAAAAATACGATGTGATATATTAAGAGGTGGACGAAATAGGAAATGAAATATCAAATGGAATAAAAAATCTAAATTGATAATATATTATATAAAAATAATAAATTATGGTAATAACTGATGACTAATTAGGAATGATAATTATATCCAACTCGCCGATTATTTGCCCCGTCTGATCGAATATCCGTCGTAGTTTTTATCGAATTCGGATAATAATAATATTCTTTATAAATTCGATTCGATTATATATATTATATATATTTTTATTTTTTTAATATTTTATTTATATTTAATTTATATTTTCTTAATTTATAATTATTATTTATGTGATATATATATATATATATCCATCCCAACCTGATCCGTCTTATTATGAAGCGGGTGATAAGTTGAATATTTTTTTTTAAACAAGTCAAATTTAAATTTTATAAAATTTGATTTAAATTTAATTTATTGTCATCTCTATAATCATCGGTTGTTGTTTTTATTTTACTATAAAAAAACAGCAAATATAATAATGTAAGATCATACATAAAATTAAATAAAAAAGTCAGCGATATTATTATATAATTAAGCAAACTAACAGTTTAATAGATTTATTACTATAGGAAGTTGTTAACAGAAACCTATCACTATTCATTAATTAATCAATGAAGGTGACACTTTAAATTCCATTTTAATTTCTTGTATTAGCTCCTAACGGCAAATAGATTGAACTAATCAACTCATATTCTCTCAAAACAATCAATATCACTATAGTACTGCAAAAATAAAAGAAGAAAATAGTTAGTTATTATCTTTAAAGCAGGATTTAACACTTATTTTGTTTAAATATAAATAAACAAACCTTAATTATAGTAATTTATTTTTATTTAATTTTTCTTTGAGTATTAGAAAAAAAATCACGAATTTATTACTCAATAAAATATACATAAACTCAATAAAATATACACTTATAGTTACATTATATCTCGATGAACAATTTATTTATTTTTATTTATTTACATTATGTTGTTACACTTTTGAAAATATTAATGTATTGAAATCGAAATTATTTTTTTGGAGAAATATTATATTAGATGCAATTAGGAAACTTATTTCAAATTTATTTTAAAAATAAATTTTAATAACCTCTAATCAATATTTACAATAAAATATTTTTCTGAATAGAAGCACAAAAAATAATAATTATATAAATGAATAAATTATAAATTATAAATTCTTAGGAAAAAAATTAAGTGACTAGTTAGATCACAAGACAGTATGGACACAAATTACAAAGCAAATATAAATTCTGAAAATGTACAATAATAATTGATTCACTTTCTATCAATATCAAAACTCTGTTGGACCCACTAGGTTAAAAAAGAAAGAACAAGGGCAGAAACATGCACATCATCCAAGAACATTGAATGGAACACTCCTTTGTCTTGGTATCAAGTAGTTTCAGAAAGAAGACACCTTTCCTTCATTATATCATCAATAGCTTTTGCTACCTCTTCAAGATAATCTTGTACCTGGAAGCATTTAATGTTTTCCTTCTGAAAAATTAATTCAAAACCTTCTATAGCAAAATATAATTAATAATTAAAAAGTCTTCTGTTCTATCAACCTTAGAATGAATCAAAATTCTGCTTCATATTAGATCAGTTGTTAGGAAAAGATATCAAGCTTGTTAAAAATTAACCAGCCACAAATTTGGTAAATGATAAAAGTTCTGTTTCTTTCTATCTGAATAAGAGACCTTGGCAGAAAACCATCCTGACTGAGGTTTCAAGGTACACGGAAACTTCTTCTACTATAACGAAGAAAAGCAGAACAACTCCACTTCCTATGCAAATCTATAATTTGCTATATATGCATCTTTATATGTCTACACCCTCAACTTGTATTCCTATATAACCTGCAGCATCCAAACCTCAAACAATCATCACAAAACCGCACCAGCACAGGCAGCACATACAGAAGAGAGAGAGATTTGAAAGAAGGGGAAACACTGCGGTAAATTTCCAACAATTATTTAGATATTTTTGTAACAAGATTTGCTAGAAGAGTGCATTTTGGCTCAGAGACTCGAATCAAACAAAGTTTACAAAAAATACACATGTCATCTTTTAGTGATATCTATTTCCAAAATTACATAACCACGCCAGTAGACATAATTCCATTTCATTAATGCAATAGTCAAATACAATGACCAGCATCACAATCATATGCCTGCAATTTTACCAGCTTTCATCCCAAGTTAATGCTCAAATGATTCAAAAGATGCAAATACAAAAATCATACTTCCGTTCATCAGAAACCAAATTCATGAAATGAGATGATTCCAGGCTGGCTACTAAAATAAAGACAGGTAAACAAAAATGTTCAGCAATTGACCTCCGACAGATTAGCCATTCAACTATGACAGAAAATCTTTCTCCCTTGCAAGCACTTTGTACTAGATGGGACTGATATAGTTAGCAAATCTACCTGTAATCAAGAAAAGAAAGCATAAACCCTTGATGAATAATTCAAGTAATACAAAACACAATAGAACAACTCAACATATAAAAAAGTAAACCCCAGTTCCTGCCATGTTTTCTTGTCTTTGCAGATACTACTTTATATGAATGGGTAAATATTTATTTTCTGCTACTTAAAATGAAAGTAAACACACTTAGTCCTGCTGAGTAAGCTGGCAACTTCATTTCTAAACCATTGGCAGTTGAAATGCAATTCAATCATGTTCAAGAATCTAAATCAACTGGTTAGATCTTTTGCTATCAGTGATATCCACAACTCATGCAACCAGAACCTAACCAATTTCAAATGCTTTGAACTCCTTAACCAGAATATTGGTAAATTGCTTGAAATTTAGATAATAACAAATCACTTTCTTTCTTTGTGATCATACGGTAACCATCTCCCCACCTATCAACAGAGATCAATGATATAACCCAGAGATAGAGAAGGTTAAAAAGCCTCCAATGATTCATGAAGTAATCAAATTATTCTAAAAACAATAATTTCCTTGCACAATCAAAGATGGGTAAATCAACAAAAAACTTGTTTCTGGGCATTTCTTTTCTACTACTTAAGCAGCAATTTTCTATAAGAGAAGGATCCTGCATATAGCAGCCATCCTCTTAAATTTTACCAACATTTAAATTTATTTGTCAGCAATCGAGATTATTTGTTTCTACATAATATAATCACAGTTCCAGACCCTCAATGAATAGCAATGCTTTGTGTTAAGAATTCTGCTCCTTGTATCAATTCTCAATTCTCCTTTTCTTCATCTGTCATTCTTTACAAGGCAACATTTTGTCCTTTGTTTATGGAGTATGGACCTAAACTAATTAGCAAGGAGAAATTACCATTAAATAAAGAGCAATTAAAAAAGAAATTACTATTCAATAAAAAAAATGGTCACAATCTATAAAGTTCAAAACTAAGTGCCAGTATAATAAAAAATCCCTCCTAATCTTGCAAAAGGTTCTAAAGATCCCCCAATCACCAAATAATGGACCTTAAACATATGTCATCTACATCAAGCAAGACAATACTGTCTATACAAACTTTGCTGAATGGGTTCAGACAAGCAACGAAAATGAGGTCAAGAAAATGAGTTGGTGAAAATTCTTTTCAAAAGCAGCAAAATCTAGATTGCAACCAGGCAGAATCCTATGCATGATAGAGAAAATAAAGAATCCAACTAAAAAAATGTATACTTTCCTCAATTGACTCTAGTAGAAGTAGTCATCTTAACCAAGGACAAATTTGATTTCTCAAAAACTGAGATATGTTAATCACAAACTTCTGTTTTCTTCTTTTTCCCTAGCATCCAGAGAAACTGAATTGATGATAAGTAGACACACGTAACATTTACAGATCACTGAAGCAATAACCATATTTTTTGAACAACTCAACTCAAATTAAGTAAGCCATCTATGGATTTAGGTTAGACATGCTAAGTTTCCTCCTTTTCACTGATCTTTTGTTGCTTCAAAAGATACATTTTCCCATCCACAATTAAGTCTTTTGAATCAAATCCATCATCCCACACAATCCATCCATACAAGTTACATAGTCGGTGCATCCTAGATCATTGGTATTCACTTTTTCTTTTTCAATTCCATTGGAGATTCAAAGTAAGGCACCTTTCATATTATCTCCAGAAATCCTAGTGCCATCATTTTATTAAGCAGATGTGACACCATATAAGTGGGGGTAGAACTCCCTCAGGAAACCAGCTTGTTAAGGAACGATGCCAACCCACTTATGAGCCCCAGAATATACCTCTAACTGTCCGATGTGGGATTTTTCCCGCATGAAAATGACTTGACTTCGAGAGAGGTAAGGAGGAAATCATATTGGAACATGATAACTCCTTGAAATTTAAAATTTTGAATCATGGAGCAAGTATAATTATTGACAAATTAAATGGTTATTCAATTACTTAATTTTCTCACTATACATTATCACAAAATAACTTTATTAAGAACAAAAACAAAAACTTTATTAAGAACGATATCATTAATAACTTTATCAAGGACAGAAACAATCACAGTACATGTATAGATATATATAAAGAGGAACAATACCTTCGGCAGATGTGCTGGCTTCACTCGGGAGCTTGGAAACAAGACGAGCGGTAGCAATCGCGCTATGAACTGGTAAAAGTGAGCTCAATTCTCGGCGAACAAACCTTCCACTTTTTACAATCAAATTCCACAATAACAAATATATGTAACATTGAAGCATAAAAAATAAAATAAAAAAAGTTAGAAACTTGAAAATGTGAAGAATAAGAAGCAAAAAGGAGATTGAGTTACCTTGGAGGAGGGGAAATTCGGGATTGGCGAAGAGTCGAATTCAGACGAGTCCAGGACCGAATTGAATTTGTAGCTGATAAGGGAATTCCTATCGTCGCTGATGTTGTTGTTGAATTTGTAGCTCTCCATGTCGCACGCATCAATGTAGAGGTAGATCTCCCAGCAATTGTCCAAGTCGCCATTTTTCCTCCTCTATCTCTGTACAGCCCTAAAACCTCAATTAAACCCCATTTCTGGATGGCATCGGATTATGGGCTATTTTTCGAGCCCATTATCTATGCCCAGCCTAGTGGACTTGCCTAGGGTAATATGGCTACGAGTCAAATCAGGTCGGATATTAATTACTCTTACTGTAATTACGAAAAGCACAATTATTAAGATTTTTTTTTTTATTGCTAATTTAGTTATTATTAATCTCCTTTTATTTTTTTAATTCTCCCACATATTATATTATAGGTACGTGTTAAATCGAGTAGGATATTAATTATATTTTAATATATTTATAATTTTTATTTAAATAAATTTATTATTTAATAAATTAATTTTTAGATGAATCTTATTCATAAATATATTACAGGAATATTAATATAAATATGTTATAAATATATAATTTCTTGTGCAATTAAGACTACCATGATACCCTATTATGTCTAGAATTTAATAATTCAATCTTTTCATTTCAAAATTTCTATAAATGAAATAGAAATAATTTTAGAAATTCTACATTATTCTAAAAAAAATAAAGAAATTAGACATTCTACACATTTTCACACGTAATTATCAAGATAAAAACTAACTTGTTATTGTACACTATCCATGCGGATTTGAAATTTTTTATGATGTCTCAAGTTTGAATTTCCACAAGTATATACATATGCATCATTCAGCACTTGATTAATGTACAACATGATCACATCCTGTTTAAAGATTCTGATAATTTCAAACTGAATTACTAATTTCAAGTTAATATTGACAATAGATGATAAAAGTTCACAATCAGAACTCTTCATCATCTAATGTTGATCTTGTAATTGGTATAGACCATCTTCCCAAGTGAGCTGTGTAATTTATGCATCTGATGACACCTCTTCCAGTAGGTCCATCAGGAAAGTCCAAAACACTAATACTCCCAGCATCAAGATGAAATGATCCCATCCGGTCTTTGGTCAAATTCAGGCAATGTGAAATCAGTGCTATGTGAATTGCAGGATGACCAACTACAACAACAATCTTTTCGGGTTCTGACTTATCTGATATTCATTTAACAAAGATTTCCAGGCTTTCCCAGATTGATCCCAGAGTGCTAAAAGTGCTTCATCCTCAAATCTGTTCAAATGACCTGGCTGATTTACTGCAGCCTCACTTGCATCCTGTGAAGAATTGCAAATGAGAAGCAAACTGAAAATCAAGCTAAGATAGGGTTTGCAGTAGAACATTGCGAGGCAGTGAGATTATGCATGCAATTCAATTGAGACTAGGAGCCCTAATCCTTGGTGTGCTAGGTTCAGTTCACAGTTGCAATTCAAACAGGAAAAATAAAACTAATATTAATGTATTCTGTATCTTTACCAAGAAAAAAAATGGAAAAGAAAGGAAAAACTCAATCCTGCAGGGTCTTACTCAGATTAAGGTCTACATAAAATTTCCTCAAGAACTTGCCTTGTTTGATTGCTGAAGTATGTCTCTGACATCAAGGTCTTCTATTTGTTTTATTTCCACATACCTTGGCACACAAGCAGCACTCAAACAATCTGCTGCTTCTTGCACCTAATTAAGGTAGCCAGTTTGAATTTGGTCAGAGGAAAGCAGTCAGCAGTGGTATAAAGATATTATCTTGGAGAAAGAAGATAAATATTCCAGCAGACAAACAGCACCCCACCACAAGATTTTCCAATATATGCCATATAATTCATGAGAAAGGAACACACTGTCTCAAGAACACAAGCTTACTCTGGAAATCGCCATGGCTGTATCAACACAAGCACACTTACGGCTGCTGGCTATAGTGCTTACTTTCTGATAAAGAAGAAGCTCTGCAGTTTTCTGGGACTGTCAAGAATCCACAAAAGAGCTTCAGGACACAGCTGTATAACCAAAATATTTTACGCTTTTATATGAATGAGTTACCTGTATTATTCCAAGCATATTAATTGGCTGATACCCAGAATTAGGAAAACTAGCCTGTGAAACATTGAGAAGGACTGACTGTAACCATGATATTTATAAAGACAAACCAAAGTGGCTGCAAAGTAATGCCGGGAAAGGTTGCATTGACTCTCCATGAATTATGTTGGTTTAAAGGCAACATGATTCTTCTTACACTGAATGCATTGCAAATTTAAGTACTTATTTTCATGAAAAAGAACATTAATTCACTTCCTGATCATAATACATTAGTGCATTATTCTTAGCTTATGTACTTCTTCTGCATGTCAGCTTATATGTTTCAAAGTAGATAAAACTCAAGAAAGCTGTTTCTCCAAATTCAAAACGAACATTTCATGACAACCGATAACTCCAAATCCAAATCCAAGTGTAAACTAAGATGAAAGGCTCATTAGCTTCTTTGACAATCTAACCACCAGCACATCTAGTAAAATAGATTTAGATATAAGCAGAAACAAACAAAACAATATTTTCAAACCGCTGCATCACCCTGTAAGTTTCCATGACAAACAAGTATGATTTGCTTACAGGTTTTTCTGCCTCCAGAACTTCCAGCAGCAACAGGTGAATTTGGTGTCTGCATCAATGTTATAATGAAAATTAAGAGATAACAGACAAATAACAGACAGATCAAATCTTACTATATTCACATGCAGTCGTGCCAACAAATCAAAACGTTAATCCTAATTTAAGCACATAATATTTTGGTTGTATGCAGCATTTCAATCAGTTGAGTTAGCTCGAAGTATTATCCTCTAACAAAGTCTTGAATAAGCAAAAACAAAAATCCCAAATAAATTCAGAAATTATTTACAGTAACTTTCTTTCAGTTTCAAATGATAGACTTCTCCAAATGTAGGTGTTAACAAAGTAAATATAACCATTTGAGAAAGCAAAAATTGGTTGATCATCAAATAAAACAACTACAACCAGTTCTCGCCTAAAATGCAGCTAGCATTAGCTATTACATACATCCAATTCTAGTTCATTACCAGCCACCTTACTTCCATATGTTAATAATAGAATACTTTAATAGAATTTTTTCAAGTGCCTGATTCAAACGATTTAGACAGATATAGGGTGACCCACCCTCAGCTCGTGGGGTGAAATCCAGCACACTTACGCCACAATTACTCTGAAGTAAAATCCTGAAATACTCAGTTCCCAATCCTGATCATAGAAAAGCATTGAAGGAGATAAAAGAGAGTAACCCAAAATGGCATTTTTAATAATTTTGAGCTTCAAATTACAAC
Organism: Aleurites moluccanus; assembly: GCA_948193065.1. Taxonomy (NCBI): domain Eukaryota; kingdom Viridiplantae; phylum Streptophyta; class Magnoliopsida; order Malpighiales; family Euphorbiaceae; genus Aleurites; species Aleurites moluccanus. The sequence goes on from CANXYC010977314.1 coordinate 46,649, forward strand.
ATAGGAAAGGAAATAGTTTATAGGATCAATAGCTGTTGCAACAAGAGCCTGATTAACAGCATTGTGAGCAACCACAAGAGCAGACCTGCTTTCATGGGACAGGATATGATTCCAGCAATTTCTAGCTCGACCCCACAACTCCCTCACTGGGTAATGACCATCAATGTTGAAATTTGCAGCATCTACCTGCCATTGGCGATAAGCTGCACGGAACTTGGCCTTCCCCTCATGCTTTAAAAGACCCTATAGAGAAAAAACCATACATAAAACTCAGCAACCCAAAACTACAATAATACTATGTAGTGACCCGTTTGGATTAGCGGTTAGCTTTTGAGCTCCCAACCGCTACGTGTTTTATAAATTTACAAAATAATAATTGAAACGCTAAAAGTTAAAATTACTAATATTAGCTTTCAACCATCTAACAGCTGCACAACCGAACCGTTTAATGACAAAGTGATGGATATCAACAAAGACAGCCACCACTTAACAAAACAAACAAACAAGCCCTTCAAACAAAAAAAAAATACTTACTTGAAAGGAATAGAGGTCAATTTCTCTCAAATCAGAATCTGTAATTATTTCCTCATTGCGAGATCCCCAAATGATTTCAGCTGTTCGTTTGGATCGAATCAAGGGGCTGAAATTTAAAAATCAGTAAAGTGATTGCGAGAAATAAATTAAAACAAAACAAAACGGCAATTCCATTCGCATCAAACGACAAACTAACCTGCTGAAGCAAACATTAAAAGAATCATCAATAAGCATCTGGCGAGAGGTCTCAGCCTGAGCCTTCCCTTTCTTAGCCAAAACAGAGAAATTCGAGCTCCCTTGGATCCTTCCTTCTGCGTTCCACGTGCTCTGTCCATGCCGCACCAAAACCACTCGTTTCGCCTCTTTAATCGAAGGAAACGGCACCAAAGTGTAAAGCTCGGAGCTCAAGTCTGCGTCTTGTGGTGGTTTTTGGATCTCTTGGATGCTAGAAGAAGAGCGGACTGTGAAGGGAAAGGTGGAGTTTCTATGGCGGAAGAGAAGACAATTATGGAAAGGAAGAGAGTGTGAAAATGAAAACATTTGGAATTGTTTAGGGGGATTTCTACAATTTCTTTTTTCGTTTTGGCGCTAATTTGTTTTTGTATTCGTTTTTTTTGTTCAGTAGTTAGTGGTAACCGTTGTTTCTGTCGAACTGGAATGTGGTGATACTGATAATTGATAACAGGCATAATTAGAATGACACGTGTATAAAATAACCAAAATATCATCTTCAACAACAATTTTTTTTTTCCTTTTTTCTATTACAGTGTAGATTTCCTTTTTAACGAGCATTTTAGAATTCATGAAATTTATATATTTTAAAAAATATTATTCTAACTAATGACTTTTAATAAAATATAATTATAAAATAATAATTTTAATAAATATTAATAAATTAATTTAAAAATAAGTTCGATGATAGGTTAGAATCTCACTAATTGGTTAAAATCTAACTCTTCCCTAATGCTAAAAACAAATGAGAAATCTAACCCTCTTGCACGAAAGAAAGACTTCAAAATCCAACACAAAATTAGAACTATATAGTTGATAATTTCATTATCTAAATTCTCCAACCACAAAACTATCAGAAATAACATCACATGTCTAGGGTTAAAAAGTAGGGAAACAACCAACTGTGAAAAGCACAAATACAACCACATAAAACCAGTTAACAAAATCACTCTTCCATTGCTTGGTTTTCCTCTGTTTGTTGTTGAGAGACCTTGACCTTGATCTTGGGTAAGGTGAGCGATGGCTCTTCTTTGAGTACTGAAGGAGCTTTGATCAAATTGATACCTTGTTCCAATTCCTTTGCAGCCTCTTTGCGCTTCTTGATTTTGTTGACCTTCAGCCTGCAAAGATTTTCAATTTATCAAAGATTTTATTACAATCAAATATATCTGAGCTGTTCCATAATAATAATGATGAGAGAGAGAGAGAGAGAGAGAGATAGAGAGTGTGTGTACCTCTTATCAATGTGTTTGGCCTGCCTGTCGGACCTGACTTTATCAATCTTCTTAATGGCCTTCAGAGTATTCTCGGCAAGATTCCTGTCATATCTCTCAGGTCTATTTCTCTTTCTCTCAAACTCAAAGGTTGAATCCTGGACAAGGAAGAAAGAAATGGGCGATGTGAGAAAAGGCATAAAATATGTACAATGATAAAATACATTGTGTTTTTTCATAACCTTCAAATATGCATAATAACAAAATACAAATGATCTTCTGAAAAATGGAGTGAAAGCAAAGAAGTCTCTTAACCTGTGTCATGTCCTTTCCATGCAGCCGCCTATAGGCCTTGGTCCATTTAACTTTGCGTGGATTTCTCTTCATTTTAAAGTTCTTATGGCATTTGGATCTACAAAATCGAAAAATCTACAGAAAGAACAGTGGTCAGAAACTTGACAAGAATTACTCTCAAGATGCAATTACTGAGGATTTTCTGGATTGAATTGGTAACATAAGTGAGAGACTCTCAGTTGAATACACCACAATAAGGTGAAAATTATGACACAGAACTCCTCTCAAGCCATCATCTAATCCATTCTTGACTTGTGACTAACAATATAGATAACATAACAAAACTATAAGCAATTTCTCAGTCAAACTTAAAACAGACCAGAGATAATTATTGGTGCAATACCAGCACCAGAAAACCTTAAATCAGATCCATAAATTTTAATTTCATAATCATTTGATATAGATTGCATTCTAAAAGGGCAGGAACAATCAATTTCATATCACATACAGTTGGGGGTTCAAGAAAATCAAAGTGACACCACATCCCAAACTGACATATAAAAAATATCAGGTACAACAATATTGATTCTTTTCAAACTCTCAATTTAATTACATAAACTGAAACTGCCTCATACAGTGAACTTAGCCCACAAATCCAGCCTAACCAAAGTGACAATTTCATGCTTAAGTAGGGACAGTTATTAATTATCTCTATGAAGCATCAATACAATTTTAATTCAATCTCAAATTCACCCAACCAGAATCATGTACCCTGAGTTACGAAAATTTACTTTTTGCAATATTATTTAAGAACAGTAAGGTATAGCAGAAGAATGAATATAAAACGGATATAAAACACTCACTTTTGCATCATTGCGGACAAACTGTATGCCATGACCAGGGTAGATAGTGGATGAGCAGAACCAACATTTCTCCAATCTCATTGTGTTTCTGGTTTAAAGAACCCCAATTTTCTAAGGAGAGAAAGAACAATATGCAAGATAAGTGCCAAAAGAAAAATGTAAAGCATGCATACTTAAGATGAATTGATACTTCCAATTTCAACATTACAAGAGAAAATGCAAAGCTAGCAATTCAATTCAAGTTTGACAGGTTAAACCATTGATGAAACAAATGGTTGCAATACAGTGTATCAAAAATAACAAAATAGCATATGTATTTACCAGAGAAATGGTAATCAGCACATGCAAACAACTATTTCATCTTTGGTAGAATTTTAAAAACACAAATCCCAAATTCCATAATTATGACATAATAATCAAATTATAGACCCAAATACTACAGCCTTGAATCTAAGAGCACAACAAAACTTTCTATAAATAAAAAATAAATCAATAAAATTTGTATCTTTAACACTATTCCTCTGTTTTCTCAGCAAATAAACAACAGCCAAATCAATAAATAAACAAATGAATCAATCTAATCACCGTATTAAATAAATATATCTATAGAATTAAAGATGAAATTCTCAAATCAAAACGAAAATCGAGAGAGAGGAGTCTTACAAGTTAGGGTTTGGCTCCCTGAAGCCGTCCCAGGGCTGTGAACGGTGATTTTAGGGTTTAAGAGAGTTTTGTTAAGAGAGAGAAAAAGTTTGTATTTGGGTGTTATTACTTAGACCGAAAGGACGTCGTTTCTCGATACACGTAGAATTTCTCCTTCCCTTTTTTTTTTTACACTATAATATTTTATTATTTTATTTGTTTATAAATCGTAAATCATATTTATATTATATAATTATTAAAAAATTACTATTTCTTTGAAAATATGCTTTCTAAATTTTAATTTTCTTGATTTGAAATTTTTTGAAAAAAAATAATAATATAAGAATAATACCTAAACTTGAAATTATTGTCTTAATTTAAAATTGAATTTTAGAAGTATTTGAATGTTCTTAAAATGGACATCAAACGTCATTTTGAAATTTAAAAAATATTAAATAATATTTTGAAATATTTTACAAATTAATTCAAAACGACATTTTGAAATTTAAAAATAAAAAAAATTTAAGCTAAACACGTTAACTTATTTTGAAATGATATTTTTAAAACTTTATTTTTTAAAATTTTATTTACATCCAAACACCGTCTCTTAACTTTGAACTTTGTAACAAAATAAGTAAATTAATAAAGTAATTTGATTACTACAATAAAGTAATTTTCAAACCCAAACGGCCAGTTGAATCCTTTGGCAAATATTATTATTTTAGTATACCTTCATGTATAGTTTAACTTGATTTAACATTTCATTTCATTTAAAAAAAAAAAGGAAGAGATTTTACATTTGAAAAAATTATAAAAAAAGGTATTATTTGTATATTATTTTGTAAAACTCAATTCATTTTCTATAAAATTATAATTTTATAAAATAATATGTAAAATAATTCATATTTTATAAATTTTTAAAGAATTTTATAAAGATAATTTATTTATTTTTTTGTAAAAAACATGATTTTATAAAATAATTTCTAAAATGAAATAATTTTCGATAAAAATTATTATTTTAAAAATAATATTCAAAATAATCTTTCTTTTTATAAATTTTTAGAGAATTTTATAAAATTAATTTTTTTAAGTAAAAAATTGTAATTGTATAAAATAACATGCAAGATGATAATTATTTTTAAGTTTTTGAAATATTTTATAACATTCTGTCTTTATTTGTAAAAATAATAATTTTATAAAATAATATGAAAGATATTTTTTTATTTTTTGGATAATTTTGTAAAATCAAGTTATTTTCTATAAAAATTATTATTTTATAAGTTTTTAAATATTTTATAAAATTAAGTTATATTTATAAAACTCAAATAAATTTTACATGAAAATTTTTCAATTTTTTTTTTTTTTATTTTGCTTTTGCTCAATTCAATTGGTCATCGCCATTATATTTTATTATTATTTACAAAATATAATTAAATAAATAATTCATCTTATTAATTAACTATGATAATAATAATATAAATTATGAAAAATTGTAATCCACATAATTTTATTGCAATAAACAATTATATTCAACAATTAAATTATCATATCAATTAATGAAATTTTGATTGTTAATTTATAACCCAATTATTTTGTTTGGTTAATGTTGGTTCAAGTGCATTTATTAGGTTGAGTTTTGACTTCATAATATGGAGTCAAGCACTATTGATCCCAAGTATCATCTTATTATATAAACCAACTATCAAGTTATGAGTAATTTACATGCAATTTAATAAAATATTTAAATTAAATTAAATTAAATTGAGCTCAAATTCTAAGTGATTTGGTATAGCAAATTGAGTTGAATTTAGATATTTAAGCTGCATTATTTTTTCTTAGAAAAATATTTTTTACATTTTCTCATGTTTAAACACTAAAAAAAATAGTAGATTTAAAATATTTTAATCAAAAGGTTTCTAAGACATTTTAAAAAATAAATTCACATAAATATATATTTATTAATCTATCAATCACTGATAAATATTTTTGTCAATTTATTAAAACCAATGATATTATCATAGTTTATTATTAGGGGTGCAATCGGTCAAACCAAATCAAATTTAGAAAAATCGAATTAAATTGAAATTTAAAAAATTGAATTTAATTGATTTTTGAATCAAACTGAAATTTTTTCAATATTAACCAAACCGAATTAATATATTTTGGTTTGGCTTTTTGGTTGTTTTGATTTTTCAATAAAATATATATATAATTATTAAAACTATATATTTTTAAAAATATATATAAAAAATAAATATATAATATATATAAAATTCGATCGACTCGATTATTTTAAATTTTTAAAAAAAATAAAACCAAATTAAATATATAAAAATTTACAAAAAATAAATCAAATCAAACTAAAATTTAAATTGAATCAACCAAATTAAGTTCGGTTTAATTTTCGATTTTCATGTTTTTTTTACTCACCCCTATTTACTATTGTTAAGTTGGTTTTCTTATAATTCAATAACAAAAAATAAATAATAGAAGTTTTATTAACTTAATTATTTTGTACTAAATAAAAGGGAACTCTATTTTGCATTACCCAATAATACAAATTCCTTTTGATTTTCCTTTTCATTTTGGTAGAAGGGATAAAAAGCAAAACTTTGATTAGTGTCAATCTCATGGAAATTCAAAGTCACTCTTTCACATCTAATATTTAATGCAAAAAAAATGAAAGTTTTTCAATCTCATGTCCATTTCTGTGAAACCTTTTTATTAGATTTTCAATCTCATGTCCATTTCTGTGAGACCTTTTTATTTACTTTTGTCACCACAAAACTATGTTGGACTTCACCGCCCATAGAAAAACATTCACAAGATAAGGCAATCTTCCATTGCTACACTTATTTCTTTCTTCTTTCCAATTTTTTTTTTTTTTTTTTTTTTTTTAACTATTAAAAGGTTTGATTATATTGCTAAAATGTCAAAACGTAATTAGAGTTTGCTTCTTCTTGAAAATGGATTTAAAAAAAAATAATTAGGGTTTCTAATAGATTGATAAATTTTTAAATATTTTACTATATTATAGTAAATTTAATGATTTTTAATTCACTACAATAAAAGAATCTATAAGGGCATAAACATTTATTTTAAAATTAGTGTCTATTATATTTGTTTCTAAAATTATAAATATTAATGAAAAAATTTTGTGTCCCTAAAAGTTAAAAATTACTTATAAAATTTATTTATGAAAACTTTAAAACTTTAAATTTTATTTTAGATGAATATCATCATGGTAATTGAATTTTATATATATCTTTAGAGATAAATAATAGAAAAAGCCTCTAAATTTTATTTTATAAGAATATTTTTTTATTTTTTTTTTCTATTAATAGTATCATATATATATATATATATATATATATATAATGTCTGTTGAGGAAAATACTTTGTTACTAATATTAATCATTACAATAAAAATGTGTATTACAATAAAAATGTGTATTAGAGACTTATAATTATATATATATATATATATATATATCACTAATTAAAACGTTTTAGATATTTTTTTAACTAAAAAATAAAATAATAATTAGATGTATTAATCTTACGAGATAGCAAAAACACAATATAATATTTTGTTTTAATCGCCACATCTTTTTCTTTGTCCTTCTTTTATTTTTTATGCCACCTCTTATCTCTCTATTTCTATATTATCATCTTCGTCTCTATTAAATATGTTGTTTTTTCTCCCTCAAATTTATCATTTCTCTTTTCCCACTTAATATCGATTATCTGACGATAATATAGTATTTATTTTATTTTAGATTGTTCGTTATTATTTTGAATAAAATTTTAATATTATATTTAAATTTATTTATTTATATTTATATTTTTTTTATTTGTGTGTTTTATATTTGTGAAAGTTATTTTATCTTTTTTTATAGAGATTTGCTTGTATTTCTTGTATGGAGAAAAGTTTTCATATAATTTTCAATATTTCAGACTCATCAAACTATTTGATATCAATTTTAAATGGAGCATGTTTCATGTTAATGTGTCAATTGTAGCTATTGGGCTGAATATTATTTTTCTGATAATTTGATCAATAAAATTTATGAATAAAATTTATTTTATATTAATTTTTATTGTAATTTTTTTAATTAATTTTCTCAAGATGTATCATTTTTTTGCGTAAATGAAAGGTTCCTTTATATATATATATATATATATAAGTAAAAAAAAAAATAGATGTGTTAATCTGGAAGTATTGGTCAAGTTAGGGGGTTCAATATCTTCAATTTAAATTATCACGAAACTATGATTAAACATAGTGAATATTCAAACATCATATATAACGGTTATATGTTTAGACAACCATCTCAATAGTAAGCATTTAAGAAAAGTTAACTGTAGTGTTATCAGATCACTCACAAACCATTAATAAACTATTTGCATCAAATTTTCAAATTATTGTCTAAAGTAATATATATATATATATATATATATATATATATATATTTAAACTTACAAAAATTTATTAAAAACATTTTTTGTTAAATTGACATTAAAATAACATTTTAATAATTAATTCTCATCTCAAAAGGAAATTAAAAATTTAAATTTTAAAAATATATAAAATTAAGTCTCATTACATGTTAATTGAAATTAAATCTCATTTCGAGTGAGTTCAAGAACTATCAATAAAATAAATTTATTTAGATTAAAATTTTTATTATATCAATAAAAATATAAATATAAATTAAATTAAATATAATTTTTCAATTTTTTTTTAAATTAAAACAATTGAATATATCAGTAGAAATATATAGTAAATGAATATAGTTCTCCAGCAAATTGATGGATGTCCTAAGGAATATAAATCAGTATATTTTTAGTATTGTGAGATACATTTTCAGAAAAAATTGATGATAATAATAATAATATAACTGTTTTTTTTTAATGAGTGTCATAATAATCATGTTAATTAAAAAATAAAATTTTAAATAATATTAAATATAAAAATATAAAAATAAATTAAATGAGTAAAAAATAAAATTTATAGAATGATAATAATTATAATGAAATATAATTATGTTAAAATTTTTATTTTTTCTCGTTTAATTCATTTTATATTAATTAATTTATATTTATTTAAAATAATTATTTGATAATTATCTATTATTTTAAATAATTATTTTTAAAAAAATTTATTAGAAATTTGATAATATAATATAATAATAATAATTGTTCCAACAATCACTTTTATGAATTGACAATTTTAGATAGTATTAAATAAATAAATAATTGAAAAGCGAAAATTTTAATCTATCATTTGAAATAATAGTGATTATAATAAAATATAATTTTTTTAAAAATATTTTTTTATTTAATTTATTTTTATATTAATTAATTATTTTTTAATATAATTATTTTATAATTATATTTTATCTAAAATAATAATTCTTAATAAATATTTTCAGGACATTCAATATAAATAACATACTAATCAAAAGTTTTGTCTAGTAACGGACAAATGTGATTAATACGATGATGTTGAATTCTTACAAATGTTTAAGAGAGTAATTATCTATCAACACCTAACTAACTAGACCGAGACGTCAATAAAGTAACCTTTTTTTTATAATTTTATTACACAATTCCGATTATCTCGCAAAACAAATATAATTTGTTTGTTTTTTTTCAGTAATAAAAAAAAATCCAACTGGAAAATATAAATAAATTAAAATAATAATAATAATAATAAATAAAATAAATAAATAGGAAACACGGTTTTAGCTCATCCACTGTTCTTCTTTAGCTGTCTCTCTATTGTCATCTTTGTTTCTTTCTCTCTCTAAAACTCTCTCACTCTTTTTCTTCTTCTTGTAAAAGCTTACAACTAGCTTCTTCACTGTTTCTCTCTCTAAAAAGACTGCTCCTTTATCTCTCCAAAAGCTCTTAAAGTCCACACAGAACCCTGATTACACTCTTCAGATCTTCAGGAATTCAACTATATAAAAATGTCTAACTCCGACCGCAAAACTCGTCCTGCGCCTGGTCCATGGCCTCCTGCGCCTGAATCATCCCCAATGCCGCCTTCTTCTTGGGCTAAGAAAACTGGGTTCCGACCCAAGTTTTCTGGAGAGACCAATGCTAGTGATTCTGGGCAGATTTCCCTTCCCCCTAAACCCAGGGAACCGACTGATAATCAGCCGGACCTTGAAGCGGGTCGAGTCCGACCAGTTCCTCCTATTACTACTACGACGACGACCAATCCATCACCGGCTGCAGTTAATGGTACTGTAACGGGAGTGCCAGCTGAGAGTAAAGATCAGACGGTGAAGAGAAGGAGGGACTCTGATGGTGGTGGGGTTGCTAAGAAAGAGTCGGGTCATGGAGCTAATGGGCAGGGTCCAGTTGGACATACTACGGAGAGTACGAGAAGAGCTGCTAGGAATGAGGAAGTAGTTGATGTCTTGCCACAGAATCTGGCGGATGATGGGTTTGTGGGAAGACATTCTCATATGAACTATGAGCTAAGAGACACACCTGGACTTGGTAAGTTCTGAATTTTATTTTTTTTGATTGGTTATTATGTTATATTTTGGAGCTTGAGAGAGGCGGGAAAAGATTTATGCTTTTACTTGGACATCTGAAGAACTGGTTTGTATGAGTTTCTAAGTTTTACTAATCTTTAGGTGTATATCATGTTGTGTGAGAGTAAAATAATTGAGTTTTGTATTAATTTTTATTAATATTTTAAACTGGTCCATGTTTGTTTGGTGTGAAGTTTGGAGTTTGACCTGTTCTTAAGGCATAGTGGGAATGAACAATTTTTAATCTGCAAGAAATGGTGCTGCATTGCATATTTGCTGTATGATGTATGGATTTTTTTTTTAGTTTATTGGTGATAGTGATATATTAAGAGATGCTAATTATTCTTTTCGCTTATTTTACTTGTCATCTAAAATCACTTATCTGTATTTATGATGATTAGATGCTGACATATGACAATAATACATTTTTTCTTATTGGATATGTTGGCAATTTGGAAGGGTTCTGTTTGTTGTTAGAATTATAGTTTACATGTTTATTGGCACACAAATAGAAATTTTAAGGTTAAAAAATTGTGTGTTTTCACTTTTTATTTTTTTGATGATTGGCTTATCTTTGTTGCATAATGTTTCAGTTCCCATTGGTCTATATGGATTCCAGCATTACCTTTCAATGTTAGGTTCATTGATTCTCATTCCTCTCGTCATAGTTCCCGCAATGGGGGGCTCTTATGTGAGTAGTTGTGAATTATTTTCCTTTCAATTTTTTGTGATATTTATTTTCCAGTTGAGAATATCGTAATAGCTTGATCTGATTGGTCTTAGTTTGTGTAGGAGGATACTTCGATGGTGGTGTCAACAGTGCTATTTGTTTCAGGAGTGACCACACTTTTGCATACATCCTTTGGATCAAGGTTGCCTTTGATACAAGGCCCGTCATTTGTTTTCCTTGCTCCAGCATTAGCAATAATAAATTCCTCAGAGTTCCAAGGACTAAATGGAAATGTATGTTCCCTTTTCTCAGTTTTGGTTAAATATATAAGTTAGCAATTGTATTTCTTTGTTTGTCACCATGCTTGTAAATAAAAGGGTGAGCTTGTATCATCATCGTATTATAGTTTCTATGCCAACACACACAGATGTCCTCATTAAATGATGTGTGATATAAAATTACAAATTCACTAGTGTTTTATTTTGAAATATCTTAAATATGGGAAAATTCAATATGGAAAACAGCCTGCTGGTGTTTTACATATAATTTGATTAGGTTTGCTTGGATTAGTTTACCATCTTTGAACTTAATATTTAGGGTTCTCAGGTGATATTGATGTATTCCATATTGAATAGATAAATATCAATTTATGAATTTGATTAACCGATCATATGAAAGTTATGTTGAACCTTAAAGATGGGTGTCCTACAATTGTTTCTTCTTGCATTCTTGGAGTAAGCTAATTGAATGACGTGTCAAATTGTTAGGTGGTAAAATGTGGTGGGTTGATTGCTTGTAGTATCAGTTTGCTAGTGAGTGTACTTGTCCATTCTAAATTTTTTATAAATTTGTTGCTAAATTTTTTGTAATTGGCTGTTGAATTTCTAAACCATTTATGGAAACAAAGAGTTGGTTATGATCTAAACAAGTGTTGTTGGAATTTCCAAACATTCCGAGGTTAAGATTATGATTGAAGAAAGAAGACTTTAGGCATAAAACCAACTTGTGTCCTTGATTTGAAATTGTATTTTTCATGAATATCTAAATCAATTGTAATGGAACTATTTTTACGATTAAGATTACGAAATCATAAATTATATTTTAGCAAGTTCAATATGGTTTTACAATAAGTTTGATTCTCAGTGAATTTTTTTTTCCATGTCCAGCTTTTAACAAGATTTCTAACAATTATTTACTGTGGCAGAATTTCAAACATATCATGAAGAATCTACAGGGGGCTGTAATTCTTGCTTCAGCTTTCCAAGCATTACTGGGATATAGTGGATTGATGTCAATATTTTTGAGGTGTGATTTCAAACATCCATACCATGCAGTTCTTTGAAATTTGTTATCTCACTCTTACCCCCGCTCCTACTGCAGACATGCAAGGTTGCCTTTGCATTTTTGTATTCTGTTTATAAAGTGCAAATCTGTAACAGATTGCATGAGGTGACTCAATAATTATATTGCAACTTTAATTGCTCAAACAATGTCGGAATCAGTTTGCTTTGCTGTTTGTTATTCACGTAGGACAGATAAGTACATCTCATCTTTAACATGCATTATCTGAGATTATTGTTAATTTATTTTCATTACATCACACATGAGACTCAGCCATGAGGGTGTTGCAATCTAATGTTCCTCAGCGAGTATATGGGGAACTTTATATGGGTATATAAGGCCTTAGTCTCTGTCCTCCCCCTCTCCCCTAATAGTTAGTTTTTGAGGTATAGTTCTCTTAAGTTTCAGAGCAATTGGTACCACAGACAACCCCATGCTTGCAAACTCGACATTTTGAAAAAAGAAGAGGGGGGGGGGGGGGGGGGGGGGGGGGGGGGAAAAAATAAAAAATAAAAATTTCTGAGGGGTGTGGAAAGGGGGGTTTGATTT
>CANXYC010977394.1:0-12801 GCA_948193065.1 Aleurites moluccanus
GCGCATATGTGTACTAGATTTTGATGGGCTACTGGATCGGATTATGAGAGAGGCTCACTATTTTGCATACAGTGTACATCCAGGGATTACCAAGATGTACCATGATTTGAGAGATGTATAGTGGTGGCCTAGGATGAAGAGAGATGTAGCTCAGTTTGTATCTAAATGCTTAGCCTATCAACAGGTTAAGTTTGAGCATCAGAAGCCATCAGGGCTACTTCAGGAGATTGAGTTGCCAGAGTGAAAATGGGAACAGGTGACTATGGATTTTATGGTTGGTCTACCGAGGATTTCGAGGGGTTATGATTCTATTTGGGTGATTGTTGATCGTTTGACGAAGTCTACTCATTTTTTAGAGGTAAAGACCAGCTACATGGTAGCTCAGTATGCACAATTGTATGTGGACAAGATTGTGCGACTTCATGGAGTTCCCTTGGTGATTATATCAGGCAGGGGTACACAGTTTACTTCTCGATTTTGGCAGAAGTTTCAGGAGGCTATAGGTACCCAGTTACGATTCAGTACTGCTTTTCATCCGCAAACTGATGGGCAGTCAGAGAGGACAATCCAGACTTTGGAGGATATGCTGAGATTGTGTGTTCTAGATTTCAAAGGTAACTGGGATTATTATTTGCCATTGATAGAGTTCTCCTACAACAACAGTTATCACTCTTCTATTGGTATGGCTCCATTTGAAGCACTATATAATTGAAAATGTAGATCTCCAGTGTGTTGGGTGGAGTCAGGAGAGAAGCAGCTAGAGGGGCCAGAGTTGATTAGAGAGACTATGGAAAAGGTTCCTATGATTAGAGATCGGATGAGGACTGCCTTCAGTAGGCAGAAGAGTTATGCTGATCCCAAGAGGAAGGATGTACATTTTGCAGTTGGTGATCATGTCTTCCTTAAGGTCTCACCGATGAGGAGTGTGATGAGATTTGGGAAGAGGGGTAAGTTATCACCAAGATTTATAGGCCCATTTGAGATTCTTGAGAAGATTGGTAATGTCGCCTATAGATTGGCTCTTCCACCCAGTATGAGCCTGTAATACCCTATAAATTCATAACTCTCATGCATGATTTAATTCTCAGTTTGTGGTTCATTAGTCTCGAAATGATGGGAAATAATTTTAGAGACATAGTTTGAAAGTGAACTTGTTACTTTTTCGGAAAGCAGCGGTGTCAGGAACACTACCGAAAAATTAGTAGTCTGGTCAACAGAAGAATTTCTGAAATTTTTCTGGGGGTAAAAGATCACTATAATTTATGTTTAATTTTGGTAAAAAGAAAGAAGTGAAAATCATTTATAAACACTGAAAAAGTAACTAATGGCAAAATTGTAATGTTAAGGAAGTTTAAGGTGAATAGGGGAAATTGATCAGTTGGAGTTACAGAATGACTCCAGAACTATTTTTATAAATAAGTATAAATTAAAATAAGCTTATTGACTCCCTACTTTAATATCTAATTTCAGACAGAATTGACAGAATAAATTACAGAAGATTTTGGACCAAAGTGTAATGGACGGAAGTTCAGGGAGTTAGTTGTTATTTGCCATTTGATTTTTCTATTTATTTTGCCTTAGCCATTTTTGCTTCATCTTTTTCTTCTTCCTTTCATGGTGGCCAAACCACCTAGCTTCATTTATCCTTCAATTTCTTCTTCATTTCTTTACCAAATCCTTAGAAAATTGATGGAATAGTTGAGCTTTCATCTAGCTTAACTCATTTCCATCCTTAATTTGTAGAAAGAAGCTAAGGATTCTAAGGAATATTAAAGATGATCATTCGACCATCTTATCCAAGTTGAGGTAAGAATGAGTTTTGTTTGATTTTATTGCTTATTTAGATGTTATTTAGGTTGAATTATATGGGTTTGGTATTAATTTGAATCAATTGATGCTAATTGATGGAAATCCCTAATTTGGTTGGATTAATTTGAAGTTGTAAGATATGATTTGATGATTTAGAGTTAGTTTATGTTAATTGATGCTAGAATTGGTTAATTGAATATGATTAGGCAACTAATTGATGTAGAATTGAAGTTTGTATCAAAGTGCTTTATTTTGCCCTATTGGAGGAATTCAGTTGAATTGGCTTGGAAGGGAGCTTGTTCAAGTGATTTGGAGGCTTAGGTGAGTTTACATTGCATCAAATTACATGCCTATATCATTGAATTGATGATTGGAACCTTGCCCTAAAATCCCATTGTTGGCCGAACTTGTACTATTCATGGCCTTTAATTTTCTTTGATTTTCCTTTGAAATTCCATGCTAATTTGATCCAATTTGATGATCGTTTAATTGTGTTTCTTGATGCCTATACCTTATTTTCCAATGTAACTTTGTGTTGATAGAATTGGGCAAGTCAAGTTTGTAACCTAACCTAACCTATTAGCTTGCCATTGTATGCCCACCATGTGTTTGATGACATGCCTAGTTCATTTGCCTTTAGCCTATAGATTTGTATGCCATAGGCCTACCAATTGAATGCCATTGTCGCTAGCGACATTAGCAAGCCAATTGACCTACCATTTTTCGCTACCGAACAAACTTTTGTTCCAGGTCTTTCCTTATTGCTAAACCTTTTATCATTGATTGTAGATTGTATTTGGCATTGCCATTGATCATATTGATAACTGAACTGATTGATACTGAGCTGATTGTTATTGGACTGATTGATATCTGGATGCTATTGTTGCTTATGCTATCCCTTGCTATTGACCCTGATATGATTTGGTAGAGCTACCGATCCGACAGGGTAGTGGGGAAATACTGTCGGCTATGTGCACATTGTATTACTGATACCCTAGCTGGGAGGGGTTATGGTCCTGGCCATAGGTCCTGATCAGCCTTATACTCACTGATACTGATATTTTACTAGAGACCTACATGGTCTATACTGATACTGATTGCTGGAGATTGTATGATTTCTTTTCATACAGTCCACCCCTTTATCTGTCTTTCCATATGATACCGAGTCTATATGATATTCTTTGGCTATACTGTACCTTGATGTTAATTCTATATACTGTTATCCTATTGACTTATGTCATTGCTTTACTGATGCCTATTGTTTATTGTGATGCATGTAAATTCACTGAGTATCATTTATACTCATCATTTTATTGTCTACCCATTTCAGGAGAGGAGTAGGTTGCAGAATCCCATCTTCTATCTTCTGTGGATTTCTGCTTCAAACATTCTGATGTATATATTCTGACATTCTGTATATTTATTTTGGTGTTCATTATCTAGCTGCTCCATGGGGTATGTATGGGTTAGCTAGGAGATGAACATATGTGCATATATATATATATATATTGATGATGATATATATTGAGTATATGATGATGCATGATATGATAATTTGAATAGTTACAGTCAATTACAGAATGATTACAGAATGCATGACAGAATTACAAAATGAATGGTAACTAATTAAAATGAATAATTTATTGAGGTTTATAGATTGTGCATGTGATACTGGGTTCTACGGGTGTTGATCGCCATTGGCATTTGCCGTGCCCTAGGACCATCGTGGTCCTAGAAATCGGGTCGTGACAGAGGTGATATCAGAGCATCTAAGTTACAGATGAATAGTACCTGAATTACAGAGGAATAGTGACTAAGTACAGAATGGGGTAGAATTAAGTATACCATGGAGCATAGGATTTCTTTTGTCATCGTTTAGCTTTCTGAAGCTAAACCTACTTGAGTTCAGGGGAGACAGGGGTACTAATCCAGTTGATTTCTTGGAGGAGGTGGAGAAGGTAGTGAGGAGACTACCATGTTCAGAGTTGAGGGCAGTTGAGTTAGTTGGGCTGTTGCTTAAGGGTAAGGTGTGGACATGGTTTTCAAGGTGGATGGAGCCCAAGTTATATGGAGAGCACCCACCTTTATGGGCAGAGTTTAGACAGGGTCTTATCAACGAGTTCATTTCTGAGGGGGTGAAGACCCATAACTTGGTTAGATTTGAGCAGCTTGAGCAGGGAAACAGATCTGTGGAGGAGTATATGAAGGAGTTTATCCAGTTGAGTAGGCATGCTACTCATATTGTCCCAACATAGGCTAACTTAATTAGTAGTTTTAGGAGGGGTTTGCATGCTGCACTGCATTATGTTTTATTGGCTACAAAGTTTACTTCATTGACTACAGTGATTGATAAAGGTATACAAATGGAGGAGAAATACAAGACAGAGAGGGTTAAGAGGGACCAGAGGAGAAAAGGGGGTCCTGGATCACAGGTTAAGAGGGGGGAAAGTAGCTCCCATCTTAGGCAGGTAGAGCCAGTGCCTCGATTTGAGCAGAGATCTATAGCTGGTAATCATAGGAGGAGACTACAGAGTAGGGGACAGCCAGTGGTACAGTTAGCGCTTGCTTACTCTCAAGGTTCTTCGAGGCCAGTTACACAGGCACCCAACATCCCTACTTGTGGGTTTTGTGGTCGGAGACATGGAGGGGAGTGTTGGAGACGGATTGGTGCATGTTTGAGGTATGTCCAGCAGGGCCATTATGCTAACACTTGTCCATTGAGGGCTGATCAGTAGCCATCTGTTACGGTCTCATAGCCAGTGGTTCAGGCAAGTCAGAATATGGGTTGAGAGGCTACAACTAGAGGCAGAGGAGGACATGTTCTCAGTGGTAGTCAGGCTCTAGCTAGTAGGGGCGAGTGCAGAGTGTTTGCTGTCAACACCATGGATGCCCAGAGAGCAGACAACGTGGTTACAGGTACCATCTTAATTCAAAATGAGATTGCTGATGCCTTATTCAATTCTGGTGCTACTCATTCTTTTGTGTCACCACATTTTGCACCTAAATTGAATAAGGAGAGGAGGTTATTAGATGTGCCATTGATGATTTCTACTACTATGGGTGGTAGTGTGGATGTTGATTATTACTATCTTGATTGTATTATTGAGATTGATGATCATATCATACATATGATTTGATTGAGTTGCCTGTATTAGAGTTAGATGTTATATTGGGTATGGATTAGTTGACGAGGCACCAGGCAGTTATAGACTGTTATCGAAAGAGAGTTAGATTTTAGCTTGAGGGGCAGCCAGAGTTTGAGTTTCAGGGTGATATTCGGGAGTTCCGGGTTAACCTGATTTCTGCTATCAAGGCCAGGAGGATGATTGGGAAAGGTTGTTCAGCTATGTAGTGGATGTACAAAGATATTATGTACAGTTGGATCAGATATCGGTGGTTCAAGAGTTTCCTGATGTATTTCCTGATGAGTTCCAGGATTGCCCTCTGATAGGGGGATAGAGTTTGAGATTGAGGTGTATGCAGGCACAGACCAAATATCTATTCCATAATACAGAATGACTCTAGCTGAACTGAAGGAATTGAAGATACAGTTGCATGAGCTATTGGATAGAGGGTTTATCAGACCTAGTAGTTCTCCTTGGGGTGTACCAATACTGTTTGTGAGAAATAAAGATGGCTCATTGAGGAGGTGTATAGATTACAGGCTGCTGAACAAAGTCACAATGAAGAATATGTATCCGTTGCCTCAGATAGATGACTTGTTTGATCAGCTACAGGGTGTTAGCCATTTTTCGAGGATTGATATGAGGTTTAGGTATCATTAGTTAAAGATTAAGTAGAGTGATATACCTAAGACTGCTTCCAGGACCCGCTATGGGCAGTATGAGTTTTTGGTATTGCCATTCGGTTTGACCAATGCACCTGCTACTTTTATGGATTTGATGAACAGGGAGTTCAGGTCTTATTTGGATAAGTTTGTCATCATATTCCTTGATTAAGTACTTATTTATTCCACGAGTGAGGAGGAGCATATGGAGCATTTGAGGATCATTTTGCAGACACTTCGAGAGTATCGGTTGTATGCTAAAATATCTAAATACCTATTTTTGTTAACTGAGGTGTGTTTTCTGGGTCATGTGATTTGTAAGGATGAGATTAAGGTGGATCCTCAGAAGATAGAAGCTGTTGCTAATTGGCCACAACCTACCAGTGTTTCAGAGTTGCGCAGTTTTCTAGGTATGATTGGATATTATAGGAGGTTTGTGAAGGATTTCCTCCGGATTGCAGCTCCATTGACTAGACTGATGAGGAAACGGGAGTGGTATGTCTGGACGGATGAGTGTGACCGTAGCTTCCAGACTTTGAAGTATTGCCTTACCAATGCTCCAGTATTGGCATTACCAATTGAGGGGGAGAAATTCACAGTGTATTGTGATGCTGCATGGATCGTATTGGGTTGTGCATTAATGCAGATGGGTAGGGTGATTGCTTATGCTTCTCGTCAGTTAAAAAAGCATGAAACAAATTATTCCTCTTATGATCTAGAGATGGCAGCGGTGATATTTGCCTTAAAGATTTGGAGACATTATTTGTATGGATCGAAATGTGAGATATATATTGATCATAAGAGTTTACAGTATATATTTTAGCAGAAGGATCTGAATCTTAGGCAGCGTAGATGGGTAGAGCTTCTTAAGGATTATAACTGCGAGATTCTTTATCACCCAAGGAAGGCCAATGTAGTAGCTGATGCTTTGAGCAGGGAATCGATGGGTAGCTTAGCTTATATTGTGATTGGCAGGAGGCCATTGATCAGAGACATGAGAGACTTAGCAGATATGGGAGTAGAGTTAGAGTTGGGATCCCAGGATAGGAATCAGGCTTTGATAGCCTAACTTCGGGTGAAGTCACTGTTGATTGATGATATTAAAGTGGCTTATGACAGGGATCCTTATATACTGAAGCTCAAGGGAGAGGTACAAAGTGGGAGGATGACAGAGTTCACAGTGGAGGATGGGATACTGAGATGTGGGAAGCGTATTTGTGTACTAGATTTTGATGGGCTATGAGATCGGATCATGTGAGAGGCACACTATTCTGCATATAGTGTACATCCAGGGATTACTAAGATGTACCATGATCTGAGGAATGTTTATTGGTGGATAGGAATGAAGAGAGATGTAGCTCAGTTTGTGTCTAAATGTTTAGCCTGTCAGCAGGTTAAGTTCGAGCACCATAAGCCATCAGGGCTACTTCAGGAGATAGAGTTGCCAGAGTGGAAATAGGAGTAGGTGACTATGGATTTTATAGTTGGTCTACCGAGGAATTCGAGGGGATATGGTTCTATTTGGGTGATTGTTGACCGGTAAACGAAGTCTGCTCATTTTTTGGAGGTAAAGACCAGCTACATGGCAGCTCAGTATGCACAGTTGTATGTGGATAAAATTGTGCGGCTTCATAGAGTTCCTTTGGTGATTATATCAGACAGGGGTGCACATTTTACATCTCGGTTTTGGCAAAAGTTTCAGGAGGCTATGGGTACCCAGTTACGGTTCAGTACTGCTTTCCATCCATAGGCTGATGGGCAGTCGGAGAGGATGATCCAGACTTTGGAAGATATGCTCAGATTATGTGTTCTGGATTTCAAAAGAAACTGGGATTATTATCTGCCATTGATAGAGTTGTCCTACAACAACAGTTATCACTCTTCTATTGGTATGCCTCCATTTGAAGCACTATATGGTAGAAAGTGCAGATCTCCAGTGTGTTGGGTGGAGCTAAGAGAGAAGCAGCTAGAGGGACCAGAGTTGATATGAGAGACTATGGAAAAAGTTCCTATGATTAGAGAGCAGATGAGGACTGCCTTCAGTAGGCAGAAGAGTTATGCTGATCCGAAGAGGAAGGATGTGCATTTTGCAGTTGGTGATCATGTCTTCCTTAAGGTCTCACCGATGAGGGGTGTGATGAGATTTGGGAAGAAGGGTAAATTATCACCAAGGTTTATAGGCCCATTTGAGATACTTGAGAAGATTGGTAGTGTGACCTATAGATTGGCTCTTCCACCCAGTATGAGCCAAGGTTCAGGATGTGGATCTCAGTAATGATTTGTCTTATGAGGAGCTATCTGTAGAGATTGTTGATCGACAGGTCAGAAAGCTTCGAAATAAAGAGATCTCGATGGTAAAAGTGCTTTGGAGGAATCAATCCATGGAGGAGTGCACTTGGGAGAGTGAACAAGAGATGCATAGTATATATCAATTCCTGTTTCAGCAGTGAGGTATGTTCTATTTAAATTCGAAGACGAATTTATTTGTAGGGGGTAGAATGTAATACCCTATAAATTCATAACTCTCATGCATGATTTAATTCTCAGTTTGTAGTTCATTAATCTCAAAATAATGGGAAATAATTTTAGAGACACAGTTAGAAAGTGAGCTTGTTACTTTTCCAAAAAGCAGCGGTGTCAGGAACACTGCCGAAAAATTAGCAGTCCAGTCAATGGAAGAATTTCTGAACCTGATCTGGGGGTAAAAGATCACTATAATGTATGTTTAATTTTGGTAAAAAGAAAGAAGTGAAAATCATTTAGGAACATTGAAAAAGTAACTAATGGCAAAATGGTAATTTTAAGGAAGTTTAAGGTGAATAGTGGAAATTGATCGATCGGGGTTACAAAATGACTCCGGAACTATTTTTTATAAATAATTATAAATTAAAATAAGCTTATTGACTTCCTACTTTGATATCTAATTTCTGATAGAATTGACAGAATAAATTACAGAAGATTTTGGATCAAAGTGTAATGGACGGAAGTTCGGAGAGTTAGTTGTAATTTGCCATTTGATTTTTCTATTTATTTTGCCTTATCCATTTTTGCTTCATCTTTTTTCTTCTTCCTTTCATGGTGGTCGAACCACCTAGCTTCATTTATCCTTCCATTTCTCATTCATTTCTTCACCAAATTCTTAGAAAATTGATGGAAAAGTTGAGCTTTCATCTAGCTTAACTCATTTCCATCTTTAATTTGTAGAAAGAAGCTAAGGATTCTAAGGAATATTGAAGAAGAGCATTCGTCCATCTTGTCCAAGTTGAGGTAAGAATGAGTTTTGTTTGATTGTATTACTTATTTAGATGTTATTTAGGTTGAATTACATGGGTTTGGTGTTAATTTGAATCAATTGATGGAAATCCCTAATTTGGTTAGATTAATTTGAAGTTGTAAGATATGATTTGACGATTTAGAGTTAGTTTATGTTAATTGATATTAGAATTGGTTAATTAGATATGATTAGGCAACTAATTGATGGATTAATTGATGTAGAATTGAAGTTTGTATCAAAGTGCTTTATTTTGCCCTATGGGAGGAATTCGGTTGAATTGGCTTGGAAGTGAGCTTGTTCAAGTGATTTGGAGGCTTAGGTGATGTAATACCCTAAAAATATGCATAATAAGTTTTTGTGAAATAAGTTCTCAGTATGTGGATTAAAATTATTAAATGGCTAAGGATAGTCTTAAAAACTCAGTTAGAGTGAAAACGAGAAAATTTTTCAAAAATTGTCGGTATCGATATCGTTGCCGTAAAATAGCAGTACGGTCGATGGATGAATTTCTGAATTTGGATTGAGGATAAGTGATAATGAGTATTCATGTGTAAATACAATAAAAAGAAATATGAAAAAATATTTAAGAACACTGATAAAGTAAGCGATGGCAAAACCGTAAATAAAGGGTACTTTTGGTGAATAGTGAATTTCGATAGTCTGAATTTCAGAACGGCTCTGAAACTATTTTATTAATTAATATTAATAAAAATATGATGTTTGAATATTTATTTTGAATTCCAATTCCCGACAGAATTATCATAATGAATTATCGAGAGAAAAAGGAGCAAAAGCAAATTTTGGAAAATTAGAGGACCAAAAGGGTAATTTGCCAATTTTGTCTTATTATATAAGCAAAAATTTGGTCAAAATTTTTTGATTTCCTTCTTCTTCCATCTGTGAGCATTTTCCTTTCTTCTAATTATTTTTCTTCTATTAATTTGAGAAAGAAAGTTGTAGAAAATCATAAACTAAAACTATACAAACATTATTCTATGAATTTTAGCCATAGAAAATCAAGAAAAATTGAAGAACAAAGCAAAAGAAATTTCAGCCATTTTGAGGTATTTTGTGTAAATTGTTTATTTGTTTGATTTTATGGTTTAAATAGTTTAATTAGATGATAATAGGATTGGGTAAATGGTTTAATTGCATCAATTAATGCATTGCACAATTTTCTTCAATTTTCTAACCCTAAATTGAAGTTGTGAGTTTTGAAATTGAGTATATGGATTAGGATATGTAAATTGGCTTTAGAATAAGTCAATTGGATATTAATCGATGTTTAATTGATGTTCGTTTCATTGTAGAAAATTCGTTCGGAGAAAATCACCGATTTTGGCCTAAACCGAAGATTTGAGGATTTGAGTAGCAAATCAAGTTTTCTTGGTGATTTGGAGTGATAGGTGAGTCTTTTATACATCATTTGTTATGCCTAAATTGATAAAATGCTTTTTGGAATCCAATTGTGAAAATGGCTCCGAACCCTAAATGTGATATTTTGCCTAACTTTGTGCTTTGGTTTTGGACTTGTTTTCCATGCCAAATTGATGCATTTGATGAAGATTATTGAGTTGTGGTTGTTGCCTATAAATTTCTTTCTATGTGTATATATATTGATAATTGGCACAATGTCAATATTGCGTCGAAATCATGCCGAAAAATCCATAGGCCAGCCATTTGAATGCCACCATCGCCAGCGATAATGGCATGCCAATTGCGTCAACTTTTTGGCCGCAAATGACTAAAATATGTTTGTTCCCATTTTTGGTCATTAGACCTTTGGTCATTGTTTTATCAATTATTACTGATGTCTTATTGACTTTAGACTCATCTAATTGATTTCTGATGAGTTATTGATATTGTTGATGCCATTGTTTTGAAATGGTATCTATTGATGTGTTTATTGCTTCTATTGATTCCGAGGTGATTTGACAGAGCTGTCGTTCCCATAGGGTAGTGAGTTCATATTGTCGGCCTTATGCACATTGTATTGATTGATACCATGTACTAGGAAGGGATGTCCTAGTCATAAGACCCGTACAGTCTTATGTTATATATATATATATATATATATTTGCTTGGCACATTTCTATGCGTTTCATGGCTCTATATTTGTCAATTCGCATCTTGTCCATGTGATATTGATTCTATTGATGTGATTATTTACTTACAGTCATATTTTGTATTTGATTATGTAATTACAGAGTTTTTGAGCAGATTAATCCATTTATTTTCATCTGCCTACTATTTATTGATATTCCATTATCTATTATTTGTCGATGCATATTAGATTCATTGAGTGTCATATATACTCACCCTCTCATTGTTTACCCTCTCAGGTGCAGAGTAAGAGGCAGATATCCCAGCTATTTTGGCTCTTTATGGATTCTGCAGATCTTGTGTCAGTGTAATATTATGAACACTATATTATTTTGTATGTTCATATCCTAGATGCTCCATGGGTTTTGTATGGTATAGTTAGAGTATGAACATGTATGTATGAGAATACTGGAGATTATTAATGATATGATTATAGTATTTATAGAATGAATGATAGAGTGACAAAATGAATAGTGTTATGTGAGTGATTGGCGATATTTACTGTTATTGATTAACGATGGGTTTTCGCTGCAATATTGATTATAATTATATTTCCACTACAATATTGTGATAGGATTGATGTGATTGATGGGTTCTATGGGTGCTGGTCGCCTCGGCATCTCCCGCACCCTAGGACCATCGTGATTTGTAAATGGGTCATGATAGGTTAGTTTACATTGCATCAAATTACATGCCTATATCATTGAATTGATGATTGGAACCTTGCCCTAAAATCCCATTGTTGGCCGAACCACTTGTACTATTCATGACCTTTGATTTTTTTTTATTTTCCTTTGAAATTCCATGCTAATTTGATCCCATTTGATGATTGTTTAATTGTGTTTCTTAATGCCTATACCTTGTTTGCCAATGTAGCTTTGTGTTGATTGAATTGGGCAAGTCAAGTTTGTAACCTAACCTAACCTATTGGCTTGCCATTGTATGCCCACCATATGTTTGATGAAATGCCTAGTTCATTTGCCTTTAGCATATTGGTTTGTATGCCATAGGCCTACCAATTGAATGCCATTGTCGCCAGCGACGTTGGCATGCCAATTGACCTACCATTTTTCGCTACCCAACCAACTTTTATTTCATGTCTTTCCTTATTGCTAAACCTTTTATCATTGATTGTATATTGTATTCGGCATTGCCATTGATCATATTGATAACTGAACTGATTGATACTGAACTGATTGTTATTGGACTGATTGATATATAGATGCCATTGTCGCTTATGGTATCCCTTGCTATTGACTTTGATATGGTTTTGCAGAGCTACCAATCCGACAGGATAGTGGGAAAATATTGTCGGCGATGTGCACATTGTATTACTGATACCCTAGCTGGGAGAGGTTATGGTCCTGACCGTAGGGCCTAATCAGCCTTATGCTCACTGATACTGATATGTTACTGGAGACCTACATGGTCTATACTGATACAGATTACTAGAGATTGTATGATTTCTTTTCATACACTCCATCCTTTTATTTGTTTTTCCATATGATACCGAGCCTATATAATATTCTTTGGCTATACTATACCTTGATGTTAATTCTATATACTGTTATCCTATTGACTTATGCCATTGCTTTACTGATGTCTATTGTTTATTGCGATGCATGTAAATTCACTGAGTATCATTTATACTCACCATTTTATTGTCTACCCATTTCAGGAAAGGAGTAGGTTGCAGAATCCCATCTTCTGTCTTCTGTGGATTTCTGCTTCAGACATTCTGTATATTTATTTTGGTGTTCATTATCTAGCTGCTCCATGGGGTATGTCTGGGTTAGCTAGTAGATGAACATATATATATATATATATA
>CANXYC010977609.1:0-14412 GCA_948193065.1 Aleurites moluccanus
AACTACCCGAGCCTAGCAAATCCCCAAATTCCATAAATTAGGGTTTTCTTAATTAATAATATATGCTATGATTCCTTATAATTTAATCATCTTATAGTCTCTATTATTGTTTCCTAACATCAATTTAATTTATCTCTCAAAAAAAATCTGAAATTCAAAACATACTTACTATTCATGTCACTATTCATCAAATTTCATAAATTTTGATATCTTCCATATTAATCAAAATTAATAGTCTTAATTACTTATAATAGAATCTATATACTTATAAATAACTATTCTAATTACCAGAAATTCTTAATCTAAAGAGAAAATGAAGTTTGGAGAAAATTACCTTATTTTCTCCAAAACTGAATTCTTGAAGATTCTTACTTGAAATGATGACCAAAGCCCTTTTAAATGAGTTGATCTAGTGATTTAATGCTTTAATTCTGAGTATTAATGCATTAGAAAATGAATGGAACATATCAGAAAGAGATAGGAGAAGAAATGAAGAAGGACGAAGAAAAAGGGAAGAAGAAGGTATCGTGAAAATGGCTACTGGATCTCTTGTTAAATAGGCTACTGCCTCACTAAAGCCACTTCTCCAAACTCACCTCGCCAAAGCCACTCCGACAATGCCACTTCAACAATGCCACACCGGCAATCCCACTTCGCCAAATGCCACCTCGCAAACCCACTTCTCCAATTCTCCACTTCACCAACTGCCACTTCGTAAATCCACTTCGCCAATTCTCCACTTCGCCAATTGCCACCTCGGCAAACCCACTTCGCTAATTGGCACCTTGGCAATCCCACTTCACCAATTGACACCTCGGCAAACCCATTTCACCACTTGTCACTTTGGCAATCCCACTTCGCCAATTGCCAACTCAACAATCCCACTTTGCCAATTGCAATATCAGCAATCCCACTTCGCCAATTGCTACCTTGGTAATCCCACTTCACCAATTCTCTTCTTCGCCAATTGTCATTTTGGCAATCCCACTTTGCCAATTCTCTACTTTGTGAATGCCACTTCGCGAATATCACTTCGCCAAATTCTACTTTGCAAATGCTACTTTGCAAATGGTACTTCGCCAAATTCCATTTTGGCTAACTGAAATCCTGTCTCGCCAGCCACCTCGCTAGCTCGCATTAAAATAGTTCAAGAGCGAGATAGAGAAGTCCAAAAGCCCTGATTCTTTTCCCAATTAAACTAGACACACACAGTCTATAATTTCTATGTTTACCCCTTCAACTCGATTAGCCTCTCACCATCTCGCAATTGAGAAACCATCTCGCACTACTCGTATCTACCGAGCTGGAAAACCTTCCTTGCTAACTCACACTAAACTAGCTCGCAAATGAGCTACAAGCCTCCAAACTCCTTGATTATTTATTTTCACTTAAAATAGACACTCAGGGGTCCCACATATCGAAAACTCAATTCAAAAGGAGATCTACACAAATTATGGTGAATTTTTAAAATTTACCCAGACTTAATTCTCCAACTATCATCCGAACAGGTTTGATTAATTCAGATCTCTCTTGAACTATACTAATCCAATTCTCTTGAAATTTTATAGCTAACAATATAACACATAAAGAAACATTTTTTATACCTATACTTTTGACTCATTTAGCCTCAAACATTCCCAGAAAAATCAAACATTCTCAAATTTCTGCAGAAAATGGTGAACCAGATTGGCTCTGGTCGAGAAAGCACAACTCTTCACACACACAAAATTTTACAAAACCATTTTACAGACTTATAGATAAGATATAATTCTACAACTCTTATGTTTTACACTTTTGCAAATTATTTCTTTAAAATCATAAAATCTGACTCACAAAATCCTTCCTGCATACAGAATTCTGAAATTTTCCAACACAACAATCTATCCACAATATCTCAACAACATGAATATAAAATTAAAAAAAATGACAGGTATTACAGAAATTTCGGTTATAACCGACATTGTACTTGGAACTGGAAGAAACAAAGCACATTTCAGGTCTTTAAAATTTTCTGTAGATGTGAAAAATATAGATATTATGGGTGGGGCCCACCATACATATGCTTTTTCCCATTTTACCCTTAATAATTTTTCATATTTATGAAAATTTAATTATTTGTACTATGATTTATTCACTTCACCATTAATTTTAATTGCCTTAATATTGCTAAATATCCTTCCTAATAATTTGAATCCCAAGTTAAATCTCCTAATTAAAATCATACAAACAAAATTCCACGAAAAATCTAATGACAATTAAAAAAAAAATAGGTTACCGATTCAGTCTTCAAGAGAATATAATAAGGGCACTTTGGTCTTTTTTTTCTAAGGTGTTACACTCTCTCCCCCCTTTAATAAAATTTGTCCCCGAATTTTAAATATACGTACCTCAATCGGAGAAAAGATATGGATATCGTTGGCGCATCTCTGCTTCGCTTTCCTACATACACTCTTCCAAATTGTGGTTTCTCCAAAGCACTTTGACCATAGGTATTTCTTTGTTGTGAAGCTTACATACTTGTTGATCCATACCTCCACTGGTTCTTCTTCATAAGATAAATCATCATCCACTTCAATGGTTTGCATTTGTAGTACATGAGATGGATATGTCAAGTATTTTCTCAACATAGACATATGAAATACCGGATGCACGTGACTATGGTTTGGTGGGAGAGCTAGCAGATATGAAACATTATCCACTTTTTTCACAACTTCAAATAGACCTAAATATCGAGGTGAAAGTTTGCCTTTCTTTCCAAATCGCATCACCCCCTTCATTGGAGAGATTTTCAAGAAAACATAATCACCAACTGTAAAGTGGACTCTTTTGTCGACTAAAAGTAGTCCTAATTCTTTTTTTAATAATCAATACTTTTTCTAATGTTACCTGAATCATCTCGAGACCCTCTAACTACTTGTCACCAGGCTCAATCCAATATACTAGGGATCTGCATTTTCTTTCATATATCACTTCATAGGGTGCCATACCAATGGTGGAGTGATAACTATTATTATAAGCAAATTCCACCAATGGTAAATACTGATCCCAATTACCTCTAAAATCCAAAACACATAGACGTAACATGTCCTCCAATATTTGTATTGTTCACTCCGATTGTCCATCTGTTTGTGGATGAAAAGTAATGCTAAAATGAAGCTGTGTTCCCAGGGCTTCTTGGAATTTCCGCCAAAATCGTAAAGTAAATTGAGTACCTCTATCTGAGATGATAGATAAAGGCACTCTATGCAACATCATAATTTTATCAATATATAACTGAGCATATTAGGTAGTTGAGTAACTTGTCTTGACCTCTAGAAAATGAGCTGACTTCGTAAGCCTATCCATAATCACCCATATAGAATCATAACCCCTGGAAGACCTTGGTAATCCCACGACAAAGTCCATGGTAATATGATCCCACTTCCATTATGGTAGCTCAATTTCATGTAGCAATCCTAAAGGTCTTTGATGATCAAGTTTAACTTGTTGACATGCCAAATATTTTGCCATAAAATTAGCTCCATCCTGCTTCATACCAAGCCACCAATAATGAATCTTTAAGTCATGATACATTTTAGTGACACCAGGATGTACACTGTATGGAGCATAGTGAATTTCCTTCAGAATTTCCTCCCTGAGCCCATTTGATTATGGCACACATAGTCATTGCCTAAGTTTTAATATCTCATCATCAATCTGGAACCTAGGAGCTTTTCCTACTATGCCATATTCTTCCAACTTGGCTAACTGAGGATCCACATCTTGTGAGACTCCAATTTCATCAATCAACTTAGGTCTCACCAGAAATTAAGCAAAGAAGGCTTGATTACCATCAATTTCAAACTCCAACCCCAAATCAAATAATTGCTGCAATTCTTTCACCACTGGTCTTCAGTGACTAGCTATGTAAACCAAACTTCCCATTGCATCAACCACCATATTAGCTTTTTCAGGGAGATATAAGATATGACAATCATAATCTTTTAACAATTAAACCGATCTTCATTGCCAAAAATTCAATTCTTTTTGCTGCAGTATATACTGGAGGTTTTATAGTCGGTGAAGGTCTGACATTTCTCACCATACAAATAATGTCTCTAGATCTTCAGAGCAAAAATAATTGCTGCCATCTCTAAGTCATGAGTGAGATAATTATGTTTATGTTTCTTTAACTGTCGGGAATCATAGGCTATTACTTTGTCATTCTGCATCAAAACACACCCTAGTCCCACTCTGGAAGCATCACAATATACTACAAAAATAGCTGACTCATATGGCCATGCTAACACAGGAGCTTATGTGAGGCATTCTTTCAATTTCTGAAATCTTTCTTCACAAGCATCAACCCACTGACACTTTACCTGCTTCCTAGTTAATCTGGTTAACGGTGCAACTATTTTGGAGAAGTCTTTCACAAATCTTATATAATAACCAACCATACTGAGGAAACTATGGATCTCAGTAACATTAGCCGGTCTAGGCTAGATAACTATAACCTCCACCTTCTTTAGGTCTACTTTAATGCCTTTTTTGCATATCACATGCCCTAGAAAACAAACTTCATTTAGCCAAAATTCACATTTTAACTATTTGGCATATAGTTTGTGCTCCCATAAAGTCTGTAGTACTATTCTTAGATACTCTTCATGCTCTACTTTGGTTTTTGGAGTACACAAGTATGCTATCTATGAAAACAATAACAAACTTATCTAGAAAAAGCTTGAACACCCGATTCATTAAATCCATGAAAGCAGTTGGCGCATTAGTTAACCCAAAAGGTAGCACTAGGAACTCATAATGACCATACCGGGTTCTGAAAGCAGTCTTCAGAACATCTTCTACACGAATCCTCAACTGATGATAATCCTATCTAAGATCAATTTTAGAGAAATAACCCGCTCTTGCAATTGATCACATAAATTATTAATTCTTGGAAGAAGGTATTTATTCTTGATGGTCATTTTATTCAACTGCCAATAATCAATACACATTCTGAGAGACCCCTCCTTTTTATTCACAAACAACACTGGTGCACCCACGGAGAGCTACTGGGTTGAATAAACCCCTTATTGAGTAACTCCTGCAGCTGAGTTTTTAACTCTTTCAACTCGGACAGTACCATCCGATGAGGCAGGATGGAAATGGGATTGGTGCCCGAAAGAACTTCAATTTCAAATTCTATCCCCCATTCAGGTGGTAATCAGGGTAATTCTTCTGGAAACACATTGAAAAATTCATTTACCACTGAAATTTGCTCAATCCCAAAAGAAGAAATTTGAATATCCACAATACTCGCCATATATCCCTGACAACCCTTCCGTAGAAGTCTCCACTCTCCCAAAATAGAAATCAAATTCTTCATTACATCATTGCGCTCCCCCTGATAAATAAAATTCTCCTGCCCCTCTAGATTAAACAAAACCCACTTCTTACAGCAATCTATAGTAGAAAAATTTATAGAAAGCTAGTCCATACCTAGAACTATATCAAACTCCAATACCAGAAGCTCTATTAAATCCACTAGGAGTTTTCTATCTTCAATCTCTATAATGCAGGTTTTATACATATTTTGTACATTTACACTCTTACCTAAAGGAGTAGAAATCTCTAATGATATACCTAATAACTCTCTACCCTTTTCCAATTAAGTAGCAAAAATCGGAGAAACAAAAGAGTGAGTAGCTCCCGAATCAAATAAAACTCCTGCAGATATACTCTGTATAGAAACCATACCTACTACTACAATATTATATGTATGAGTCTCCTGCTGATTCAAAGTGAAGACTCTGCGCTGTCCTCATCCACCAAATGTCTGCTGGCCTCCTTGATTAGTCCTATGTCCTCTACCTCTGCCTTTCCCACTCCTACTATCAACCCAACTCATCTGAACTGTGGGCTGCGATGCTACAAGTGTGCTCCTCTGATTACCCCATTGAGGATACTCTCTAATATAATGCCCCTGTTGCCCGCATTTTAGACAGGCTCCAATCTCTAATATGCACACTCCAATATGTCTTTTGTTATATTTGGAACACATGGGAACACTCTGTATCTGCTGTTGAACTCTCGGGACACTTTGTATAGCACCTGGATATGGATCCAACATAGGATCTACTTTGTCCTCTACCAAAAGCACTAGTAGTGAGACTCAATGGTGGCCGGCTCACCAGCTCATAAATCCTGGGCTGGGGAGTATTTCCAGCCCCTCTACTCTGGCTGTTCTGACCTCTGAAGATGCTCTTCCTCTTCTACTCTCTTTCTTCTCTATCTTCCTTGTACTTTGTTTCTATTTGAATAGCTTTGTCAATTAATTTGGTCAGAGAAGTGAACTCTAGAGCTACTAGAGAATTATGCAGTGGTGCATATATACCCTATCTAAACCGGTTAATCAGGTCGGCCTCTGTCGGAGTAATACGAGTAGCATATCTGCTCAATCTAAGGAACTCATCTGCATACTCAGAAACACTCATATTTCACTGCTTGAGCTACTTAAACTGTACCATTATACTGTTCCTAACTCCCTCTGTTAGGAACTCATCAAGTAACCTGCTCCTAAACTGATCCCATGTCAGAGGAGTATCACTATATAACTAAGGCTCTATATGTCTAGCAAACCATCTCCATACATTATCTCTAAACAATAAACCCACCAGCTCGATAGCTCTGGAGTTTGAACATGGTAGCCTTCTGACAACTCTCTCCACCTGATATAAGAAATCACTCGGATCCTCCCTTGTTTTTCCTTTAAATTATGGTAATCCCATCTTTAAGAAATTAAACATTTTCGCTCCTCCTTCATCTATTACCCACTACCCATCAGGCTGAACTAACGGTGGTGCTGGTACGGCTACAGGTGGGGCTGGGGGTGGTACTACAATAGGGGGAGGAACTGGTACTACCGATGGTTCCTGTCGGGCTTTTCTTAATTTCTCATTTTCCCTCCTTAATTTATGGATTTCCCGTAGTAGAGCCTCTATACTAATCTCTCTGCTGGATTCTGCCATACTATCATCCTAAACTCTTCTCTAGATTTTACTGGGTTCCTCTATTTCTTCCCTAACCAAAGCTCATTGGATGCCACCTTTGGCTCCTCTGCTAATGGTCTGTCTACTGCACCCCTACCTCATTCTCTACCTAGTCCACTACCCCAGGGTCTACCTCTTGGTGGCATCAACATTATAAACAAAATAGAAAGATTTATCAAAAATTATGGAACACAAATTATAGACAATACAGAATACAGAAAATAACGAAAAGGAAATCCTATTGCTCCATGGTTTACCTATATCCTAATATCACATATTATTAAATATACTATTTGTAAAACCTATAGCTTTGATATTAAATCTGTCACATCCCCCGCTTCGAAAATGTGATGGTCTAGTGTACATGTAAGCTTGAGGTTACCTAAACCCGTAGAACCCTGCAATTCAAATATTACAGACAAAATATAGAGATTTACAAAAAATTTTGTAGAATTTCCTTTGTAATATAAATTTATCCCAAACTTCAATTTTAACCCAATAACCACACAATTTGCAAGAAAAAATGCATTTCCAATATTTCCTCCTTATACGCCTAACTCCATAATATTAACAATATAAATACTTCTATTATAATAACCAAACATATATTTTTTATTATCATAAAATATCAAATATTTACAACTATACCCCTAAGTTCCATGGAGCTCTAGAGTGACATATTAATTACACATTAAAAGAAAATATTTACATGGTTAATTATAACAGTCCAATAGGAGGAAGAAATACTGGAACCTAATATCTAGCCTTGACTTGAAAAATTATAAATATTAAATATGATGAATATTGCTACTAAATTAGTAATAAATATATTAATAAACAAATAGAATTAATTAATTAGGTTACATATATGAACTACAATGAATAAGAAGCAAATATATAAATTATGACCAATGATCTTAAGGATATTTTCAAGGATTTAAGATAAAGAAATTGGGTTCAAGCAATGTCGATAAGGGTCACATGGTACAAATAAACAAATATGTATTCGGTGAATTCCAATGATAGAAATAGAGCTACAATAGTACTGCAATATGAGAGCAAAGGCCAATGTTTGGGCATACTTTCCTATAATAATATTTCACAATATTGATATGACCTTGTGGCTAGGATATATATCCCTTCTTAGCAAGGGATAAATCATTGTGCACAATGCCAATGCTCCCCATCTGTTAAGTATTTCTGTCACAAATTCACATAGATACACATATAAAGTTGTAATGTATAATCAAATGAGATCATATTTAAAATAAATAATATTAAAGGGACTTCAAGCAATGGTTCAGCCAATGTCCAAGATTAGGATCCAATGTACAAATATATGAAGCAAGGTTACAAATGAATAAAATAAATTATGGTAAGGCAACTAAACATCAAGTTAATCAAGTAAGATAATAAGTAAGAGGTAAATGATATATGCTGATTTAAGGTTGACAATGAAGAGTTTATAACAGGGTTAATAAACATATGCTCAAAATTAGATCATTGGTCAATCAAGCATTGAATCAAATAATATTTAAACATCAAATGAAAGTCATAATGGGATGTCATGCATTACTAGGTTTGGCCAATGGGAGATTTTATCAAATTAGGTTCAATTTCACATTTAACACATTAAACAATTTAATTAGGATAACAAGGAATAAGTAAAGAATAAATAGAATGAATGAACAAATAAAAATAGGGTATAAAATACAATAAGGAGTTCGGCCAAAATATGGGTATCAAAATGAAATGTTATAAATTTTATTTCGTAATGCAAATGAGTTTATTAATATATCTATTACTCACCTTAATTATCAATCAAGATTTTCCCTCACTCATAACTCAATTGGATAGGCCTTTTCTTCATTTTGTCTCCACCATCATCCAATTTTTGAGCTACAATTCAAATGAATTATATTATATCACTTATTTATGTTTCAATCAAACATATTAAAATTCAATTTAAAATTCCCTCTTCATTCCCAAAAATTCAACTTTTCCATAAACCCTAACTTATTCACATCTTCTTCTAAAGAATTTATTTCTCAAATCTCACCTTATATTCATTGTTCACTACATCTAATAACATCATTACAACTATTAATTTGACTTAAACAATCCTAATTCAAAAACTCATTTCTCAAAACTTTGAATTCAAGCTCTTAAATTCAAACAAATGCAATATCTTGCTATCATATAACATCTATTTTACTTCTAATCTACTAATAGAAACCTTAAAATTAAATTAAAAATCAAGTTTAAGAAATTACCTATATGAACACAACTTGATATTCTTTCCTTTTCCTTCAATTTTAATCACTTATTTGAACTCCTAAAACTTAAATTATTTGTGAGAAAGGCTTATTTAGAGATGGGCTATGGAATTTGAAAGAATTTTGAATGGATTTAGTGAAGATTTGAGAAATAAATGGAGGAGGGAGAAAAGGAAGATGGTTCGGCCATGGTGAGAAGAGAAAGATGAAGATTTCACATTTTTTAATTATTTTATATTTGATTAGTCAAAACGATACCAATAGAAAAATTTGGGAAAAGAAAATAATTTAATTTTTGTGATTTTGATAGAAAATTCTTGAATTTTCTATAAGAAAATCAAGATATTTTTAATAAATTTAATTATATCATTTTTAATTAGATGAAAAATGGTCCAATAACATTTTCAGAAAAATAATATTTAATTAGGTTAGAGAAATTTAATTATAGAGCAAATATGCACAAAATTAGTTTGGTGTAGGAAAAATGTCAATTATGATTCGGTGTGAAATTTCAGTTATAACCGACACTGTGTTTGGAATTGGAAAAAAAAAAAGCTCATTTTGGGTCTTTAAAATTTTACGTTGATGTGAAAAATACAGATATTATGGGTGGGGCCCACCATACATATGTATTTTCCCATTTTACCCTTGGTGATTTTTCATATTTACGGAAATACTATTATTTGTACTATGATTTATTCACTTCACTATTTATTTTAATTGCCTTAATATTGCTAAATAACATTCCTAATAATTTTAATCCCAAGTTAAATCTCCTAATTAAATTCATACAAATAAAATTTCATGGAAAAATCTACCGACAATTAAGAAAAAAAAAGTTACCGATTCAGGCTTCAAGAGAATATACTAAGGGCATTTTGGTCTTTTTTCTAAGGTGCTACAAAGTCTTTCCTTGGATCTTTGTATTTCTCCATCAAGTTTCTAATAAGAAAGATTGCTTCCATGGTAAATTGACTTGGCATGAACCTAAATTGATTGACAGAAATAGATGTAACACCATGTAAGCAATATTTTATAACTCTTTCCCACAACTTCAAAATATAACTCATGAGCTTAATTCTCCTGTAGTTTGAGCAACTTTGTACGACTCCATTATTTTTAAAAATAGATACTAAAAACTCTTCTTCCATTCATCTAAAATATTCTTTGAAGTTAGAATTTTCTTGAATAATCTGGTTAACCAAACTACTCTTACATCATCCATACACTTTCATACTTCAATAGATATTCAATCGGAGTCGCATATTTTCCAAACTTTCATCCTCTTCAAAGTCTAATTGATCTCCGAAAATCTAATGTTTCTAGTGAAGCTGACGTATTGAAAATATTCTAAAAGTTTGTTGATTCAAAATTGAATATCAAATTAATAAGCAACAAAAATAGTTGATTCATAAATAATGCCGAAGTTTGGAATAAACTATCTTTCAAAGAGAAAGGAATTTTATTAAAGCATAAGCTGCCTCAAATCCTAAGGCTTATAAAAAATATCTCCATAAATTCTAGGAGTCTAATATGGTCCCTAATTAAGGAAATTAGGAGTCTAATAAGGAAGTTATATAATCAAGGAAATTATAACTAAGACATTGCCTTAAACAACACCTAAGAACAAGCTTCTTACCAAAAATAAATAAGAAAATAAAAGTTATAAAAAATGAATAAAAACTCTAAAACTACTAAAATGAAGGCATAGATAAAGAAATTTGGTCAAAATATGACGTTTGTCACTGCTCAGGAGGCTGTGAGTTTGAATCATTGTGACGTTTCCCATTGGACTAGACCTAAGTCATGCCCATAACTCAATATTATCAGTTACCCATTTGTAAGGTTTTGACTCTTTTCCATGGTCAAATCGGTACATAAACTTTTAGGTTTGTAGGTCTATATCATAAGATTACATTTTTTTCTATAGTCATGTGGTCTATGTCAACCATTCTTCTTTATGGTCATCTTTCACCAAAATGTTTTCTTTTCTATTTTTCATATACCTGGCCTTATTATAAAATGTGTTTAAAAAAAGATGTGATTTTTAATCAATCATGTCGTAATGGAAAATATCATATTGGTAGGCTAAAAATCTGATACATAGTGTATCAACCAAAATTTAACCAGATTTTGGAATCGCCAACAACCGATAATTCTATTTCCAATAGTTAGGCACCTGAAATCCCTTTCCTTGTACATTATTTGGTGCTTTTGTCTGATTCTCTCTCTCCCTTTTCCAGTTTCACTATATTTCTGGGTTAAATCTATTTCTTTTCTCTCTTTTTTCCTCCAATAAAAGACAAGTTTATTTTCTAGGTTTTGGGTATTCTTTTATTCTCTATCCTATTTCCTTTCTAGCTTGAATTGTATGTTTCTAGTTACCCATGTTTTTATTTCTTAATAACAATGCTAAAAACAAAATAGAGAAGTGTTATTTTTTGGGCAAATTATAATTTATTCCCTGAGTTTTGATCCGAATAAAATTGTGATCCTTAAATTTTGAGAAATACATGACTACGTCCTTCTATTTTGACACCGTCTAATATTAACATTCTTCGGTCAAAATTTTTAACTTTTTTCGTTAAAAATACGCGAAATGACCAAAATGGGCATGTATATGTGTAAATGATAATTACAAAAGAAAAATTGAAAATAGTCAGTTGTTCTTTTTTTTCGTTTGAGATCTGAAAAAACTCCCTCTCCATGTCACTATCGTCTTCTAATCATTCTGGTATTCTGAAGATCAAGTGAAGTTAGGGTTTATAATTTTGAAGTTTTAGTGAAGAGCACCTCTGAATGCATGCAATAGACAGTTGCATTTTCATCATGTTAGTATAAAATACTATATAATTACGTTGTGTTCATTTTTTTTTTTTGGTTTTTGTTAAAATTTGAAATTTGTGAAGCATGAATTTTTGGGGAAAACAAGGTTTGCATTGGTTGGGTTTCTTTATTATGGTATTACGTTGTAGCGATTTACACAGATTTGGGGTTAGGTTAGGGTTATTTTTTATTGAGTTTTTGTTGAAAAAGGGAATTTGATAGGATGAAGTCTGTTGGTGACTTTTATATGAAGGAATCCATCCTAGAACTTGTATAGCATATTCAGTTTATGCATAATTGGGGTTAGGTTAGGGTTTTGGTTTTTGTTTATGCATAATTTGTTTGAATATTGTATTTGACCAACATTTATATGTGTTTGTGTTTCATATCAAGGAATAATGTAGACTTTTTAAAATCTTATATTATTTTATGCTTCATTGGAGTTGAATTTCATATGCTAATTGTTCAAAATTAATGTTTTAATGATTTTGCAGATGGATTTACAACCGTATTACACCATATACTTCAAATATTATGATGAGGAGGCTACAATATGGAATGTTGATCCAGACATGTTCAATTATATAGAGTTAGTCGATGCAGTGTACAAGGCCTTTCTAATTAGAACAGAATTTGTAAAATTGCTGTGTGGTGTAAACATAAAGATAGAGAATGACGATGACATCATTTTTATGTTCGAGATGTTTAAAGACACTAGAAAAATACATTTTAAGGTGTATGAGGTTCAACCTCCTGGAGCTAAAGATGTGGATATTCCTATTGAACCTATTCCTCTTTTAACATTAGGTGAGGCTGAAAATGTTGATGGGTTGCAGGTAGATAGGATGCAGTATGGGGGTAAGAGTAGTGATCAAACAATTCCTGTTGATGGGGGTAATCAGTCCATTGGTGATGGACTTGATAAGGAAGATAATTCTGATGGTGTGGTTGAGCAATCATTCATTGATATTTGTCGTGCACCTATGGGTGATAGTGCATCTGTTGGGGAAATGGAGGGAGGACAAACTACAATGGAAATAAACCACTCCAATATACTTTCAGGAGGGTCTGGTCTTAGGGTGCTTACAATGGAAGCTGAAACTGAAAATATGGAGCATGGTAGTGATAGAGTGGATGCAGGGAGGCATAATGTGAGAAACTTCAATCCAATTGATGAGGAGCCAAGTAGAAGGGCTGATAGGAATACGAGTAGATATATTTCAGGTGCAAGGATTTGGGAATCTCTGCACAATGACATTGATGATGTTGTTAGGGGAGGAGGTGCTCATTCTGTAAGGGCAGAGGTAGAGGTAATGATGTTGTAAGGGGCAGGGGCAGGGGTAGAGGTGCTGATACTAGTGGGGGTAGAGGTAGAGCTACTGAAACTGGAAGGGGAAGAGGTATTACTGGGTCTTTTAGTAAGTACTTTACAAGGTCTAGAATGACACATATGCAAGAAAATGTGAGAGAACATGTACCCAGTACAGGGAATGTTGAAGACTATTATTCACTCTCAAAAAGTGAGGATGAAGAATGGGTAGTTCAAGAAAGCAGTAGGGTGGTTTCATCCACTGAAGAAGCAGAAGATAATGATTCTGATAGCTCTGATGGTTCTGATAAAAATTCTAATGAAGATGAAACTTCTGATGAAAGCCATAATTCCATTGATATTGATCATCTAATGGATCATGATAATGATGGATTAAGCAGTTTGGTTTCAGATAATTCAGCAAAAGTGGAAAGCAGTGAAGATGATGAAACACAATTTGAATTGAGAAGAAGGAAGAAGAGAAAGCCAGATCCATTCAAAGGCATGTATTCAAACACTTTTGGGCCGTCTACAAATGAAGACGAGACTTTTCAAGTAGAGCAAGTGTTTGAGGATGTCCTTGCATTTAGAAAGGCACTGAGAGACTATGGTGTTAAACGAGGATATAAATTGAAGATGAAGAAAAATGATGCTGTGAGAGTGACTGCTTACTGTCAAGGTAAAGGCTGTCAGTGGAGGATTCATGCTTCAGTTATACGAGATGATATCACTTTTATGGTGAAGACTCTACAAGATGAGCATACTTGTGAGAGACAGCCTGTGAACAGAAACAAGTTTGCAAATGTGAACTGGATTGAGAGAAAACTTGCTGATCAGTTGAAGGCTGACCCTGATATGAGCTATGAGTTGATGCAGCACGAACTATCCAAGAATTGGGGAGTGACTCCTGATATTTGGCAATTATACAGGGCAAAAAATAAATCAAGAAAACTTAATGAAGGAGAGCATAGTGTTA